>CM033645.1:23671068-23748922 GCA_019512145.1 Engystomops pustulosus
TGCCACAGTCTCGGGCCTGGATCTATGAGTAAGTGAGTAGTTACTCATAGATCCAGGCCCCGAGACTGTGGCAACCATCTTGTCATTCATGCTTCCCTTCTACTAAAATGAACTTCAAAATTATGCCATAGCCAAAAGGGCTCATGAGGATGTTACCAGAGCCAGGTTTATCATGATTGATTTTGATGGTAGATTTTCTTTAACCTTGCGAAAAGACTGTAACATATATTTGCTAACTTTCGCTATCAATTTTGGCAAAGCCATGCTGATATTTATTAATTATAAGCATTTTAGTAACCATTTCCATGCTCGGCCAGCAATCCTGATCTGCATTTAGCATTTAATGTCTTTTCGCTCCTCTAAGAATGTCTTTTAAACACTGACTTGATGTGAACTTGACCAGACCATCAAGATGCTATCTGGAGCGCCGGTCCCGAAGGTAGTTCAATCGAAGTCTAACATCAATCCTCACTCTGTACATTAGATGTCTTTAATGTGCGGATATTTTTAGCTCCGTGTCACGGCGTTGACTTTCATCCCCTTCGCGCTTTTCAAATTGTAAGCAAAGCAGAAAGACAAGCTGTGGTCACATCACACAGGAACGTGCGATGTTTACGCCATATAGATCACCCACAAGTTACATGTTCTCCCTTACCCGAACATTACATGATAAAAGTGTCCCCTTTTTTATGTTGTGCTCCGAGCCTCAACTTGGACGGGATCAGCGCTGAAACCGGGAGAGCGGCCATCTCCCCCTTGTGTGATTTAATACGCGCCATTTCAGCTTATTACCTTTGCAATTACACACAGATTGATTTTTTATTAATGCGTTATAAAGTAATACGAGCAATCAAATACAGAGGGGGGAAAAAAATAGTCTTTGTGATTTGCATCCCTATATTTTATTTGTATGGGAAATTGTGCACATTTATCAGACTTCCTTGCAAGACACCTGGCACAGAGTTGGTTTAATTAAATCTCCGCGTCCGCCTTGCTAGAAGCGCTTTTTTTTTTTGCTTTGCAGAAACAGATTTTGTTTTGCGAGTATATAAACCTAAATATTGTGAATTGTTTATCTTTATTTTATGTGTTTTTCAATAAATAGAAAATATTAGTATATTATAGCTGCGAGATTATGAGCGTTCATGAAGCCATTTTCCGTGTTAGAAAAATATTGCAATGTGGGCCGTCACGTGGTGGACTGGAAATAAAAGACTTGTTGTGTTATAAACCTCGAATGCAAATTTTGTTTTTCTTATTTAATTCGCAATTTAATTTGGTAAACTTTTAATGGATCCAAAGCTGTAATTATTACATGTTTGTACATTTTACTGCATGGATTTAACGTATTGTTAATGCTTGAAACCCTAATTGGATGACAACCTACATATTTCCAGACATCTAATAGTACAATATACAGGGTATACATTTCTGTTTCGTTAAACATCACAGCAGTCAGCTAGATATTGTATATAGACTACTATTGAGGGGTAGCTGGTTCTCCCCAGGGATCCTGGAAAGGAGCTTCTTTGAATGGGATAGTTCTTACTGCTGATTGGTGGGGTCTCAGTGATCAGTCTTATGGGTCTGAGGTACCTCCTTCGACCCCTCTTTGCTTCCCCCGAGATGACCACGCATGTCCGTTCTGCTCCATTCATCGTCTATGTGCTGACGATATTGCTGAGCGCATCTGACCCTACCAATCACAATTATGTTAATGGGGAAAATCCCTTTATAGAGGTATTCCCATTTGGTTATTCACATTTAATTAATCTGTTATATTATATATATATATATATATATATATATAATATATATAAACATTTCTCAATTGCAAGTTATTGAAAAAATTTTCCTGCGTGAAGATAATTTTCCCATAAATTTAGTCATATGGGTCCCTTAGAAACTAGATATCTGTCCATCTAGCAGAACAACCAACATATGCAACCTGACAGAAGTGGCCATGAATTCCGCTTAATTGAGCCCTGCATGACCACCTGGATTCAAGCGATCATTACCACAGGACGGTTGTAGGACTTGCAGTAGCTCCTGGATAAAAAGAAAACTTCATATGCAAAACGTTGTTTCGTCTTCTTGTGCAATGCCTCCAGACATGGTCGTATCCAATGACATCGGTCCTAATACTCATTTATCCGACACTGGTACTTTTTTTATAACATCCAACTGAATAATGTATCTATGTGGCAGATAGTTAAATTAAATGTTCAATACCCAGATGGAAAATTTTCAGTACACCAGTGGAGTGCTCATCAGAGTGTAAAGCCTGTGAAACGGCAGCTGGAGGGCCCATGGTACACATGGTGGAGCACTTCTAGCTCATAGCATAATTGGCAAAAGATTTTTTAAAGAAGGAGGCCCTAGATAGAAATATAAAACATTGCCACAATCACAGTGCCTGGATGTTAGATTTGAGTTTCCTTTAAGTGTGATATTCTAGATGATGCCACATGGGCCTTGGAAGTAATTATGATTTTGAAAGGTTTTTGCTGCTTGACAACATCCTGAGTTGGTTCAGAAGTCAATTACTGCAGACCAAGTTTCCTTTAAATGGAGAACCAACCAAATCTATTGACAAACAGTGGTTGCAAAGGCAGGGTGCACCAGCCATTAGGCGAGTTGAGCCTCTTCCTCAGGCGCCCCCATCTGGCAGCAAAATGGGGGGGGCGACATGAGGGGCACAGACAGCTACTACAAATCAGGACCCTGACTCTTAAATATTATTTCTCTTCACACCTCGATGTCAGGAGACATGTGCATGGGAAAAAAATAACTATACAATGGATGGGGGGGGGGGGGGGCACCATTCTACAAGCTCTCCTGTAAATAGTTTAGGTTCACCCCTCAAACATGGGGGTAATCAACCATTTTAACATCGAACCTCCAGCTTTCCATTCTCATAACTAACTAGATATGACTGAACATTTTCAGTGAAGCACAGTCACCCCACCACTGGCTTTCATAAATGGAGTGGCCTAGTTTTAGTAATTCCGATTCCGATTGTGCAAATAACACAATGAATATTTATACCAACTATTCCTACGACATACCTACCAGAAGGGATAAATAATGCAGCATGCCCCGCAATGTCTTAATTAAATGACCATACGCATGAAAGACTAAAGAGAGAACCATTTAAAAACGGAGCACAGCTTTTTTGGACCTCCAGCGCCCTGGTGGGTTGTATAGCTGAATGTTTGCGCTGTTTGTAGAGTGATCTGAACAGGATAAACTATATTATATGCACTTTTTGCTAGCTTGAAATGTATATTAGCAGATACTTGTCTATGTCGAGGGAGATCAGTAACGTTTAGTAAGAGCTCACTTACCTGGTTTATAGTGACGGTTCAAGATGAAGGCCAACAGTAAAATGTCATCCTACAATTGTATTGCTGCCTCCGTAGAACTTGATTGTTATTGTTGGTGAAAAATCTAAGTAGAACCCTCAATTAGTTTTCCTTAAAAAAAGACCCAGACCCTCAAACATCTGAGGTTGGCTCCTAAACTCATTAAGACCCCAGATCTATCCTCCAAAATGAATTCAGACCCAAGACAGGCCCCTAATTAAATTTAGACACTAGAGCATACTGTCAAATGAATTAAAGGGGTTGTCAATATTTTGATGACCTATTCGGAATATAGACCATCAATATCTCATTAGTGGAATGACCTACACATGATTAGCTGGTATAGCCCAGCCTCTGAAAGCAGATGGCTCTTGGCCATAATAGAAGCTGAGCCTGCTGTACAGCACACACCACAATCCGACCACAAAGTCAGCTGCTTTTCTCTATTTGCTCCCCACTTTAGGCCCAAAGGCTGATTTGTGTGTGGATCCGGTGTTGGTCCCCACTGATTAGATATTAATGCCTATACCCACAATAGGCCAATGTCATCACAATTATAATGGACACCTCCTTTAGGTATATAGACCTAGACTCCCTTATCAGTCTGAGAAAATAGACCACAACGGTCTTATATATAAAATTATACAGGCCCCAGACACATTCCTACAATTCATTCAGACCACAAGCCGCTCAATATTAAAAAATGCATAATTAGCAATCTAAAATCTTCTTTTGGCACCGACTACACTATATGCTATGCTCTATGTTATATTATACTATAATACACAATCCTCGTACATAGCACTATCATTATTTTTGTGTTTTTGTGCCATATAAAAGGCTGTCCTCATCAATGTAACCATGTTAGGATATGGGGGTATAGATACCAGTTTTATGGTGGAGATACTTGTTAAAATCACCATCTCTGGGTTAAAGAGCTGGGCAGGAGTGGGGCGGGCAGCAGCCGCCGAGGCATGAGCAACCTTGAGCCCACAGCATGTTACTATAGTCTGTATTACGCTATATCTGGCTATAGCTTAGTGAGAACTTGCCATTTAATTACTGTATATACTCCGTACAACAAGTTTTTCAGCACATTTTTTTAAAAAAGCTTGCGGCCATACATACGTCCCCCCAGATGGTCATGTGAATGTGGCCTAAGTGAACCTGTCATATTAAATTTTACTTTGCATTGCCCCTGCCCTCATTGTTCCTGATTGACAGGTATCCCCTGCTACAGAACATGCTGCTGTGGGAACACTGAGATCTGGAAAATCATTGGGCACTTCATGCCATGTGACCAGGGGGATCTTAGTCCCTTTTACCCATATACATTTGCAATGTCTACCCCATGTTGTATCTGACCTCCATGGACGCTGCTGTGATTTCATGTGATTCAGATACATACATGGGTAGATGTTGGCAATGTACTGGGTAAAAGGACCTTAGATGACATCACCCTGGTCACATGACATTAAGTGCTGAATGCTGAGAAGAGACTGGGACATGGGAAGGGGCCAACCAAGCAGACACATCCCCTCTGATGCCAAGTAGATAATAAGTTTATTTTATGGGGATCTGAGAAACTATTATAATCTAAAAGAAGGGGCGTCAGTTAATTGATAAGACTCTATGGGAACCTGTCACATGCTGTATTTGCAAAATGTGGTGACCGGTTCCCTCTAATCTCTACCCCAGTCAGACCTGGCTAAACAGATCTGACCTAGTAAGATGTCCTCTGGACAGAGCTCTTTGTAGATCCAGGTGGCCGAGCACTGGAAAAGGAATTTTGAACCGCTTGTCCATTTTTGTCCAGTATTTTTTTGACCATTCTTTGAATACAACTTTCATTGTAGTATGGTGGCAGTTTTCTCACACCAAATTAATTATTGTGCTTTGATGGTTTGAAGCAACCCCACAACCAATACCACACTCCTCCCGGACTTAACTCAACCAATGAATTCACCAATAAGTTACCTCTAGTTAGGCTTTTTTGTTGCCTCTATGTAATAAAGGTTAATAGACTTATCAACCGTAGTCTTGTGATCTAAAGTTTGCTGAAATATAAAACTAGAGGATGAAAAGCTTTAATAAATCCAACAAAGAAGAGTAAAGAAATAAGTCTCAGAATTAACAGGGAATATGTAACAATATAATATCTATACAGAATTATAACACAAATACAAGGATATTGGCTCAATGAAAGTTAAATAGCGTTTAGTGAGACTGTAGGCTTTAGACATATGCTGCAGTTATTATAAGAAATATGTGAGCGTATATTGACCAGATTGCCATTTTATGCAGAAACCATATGAAATTTGTCCTGCGAAGAGCAGTATTTCTGCCCTGGATTATACAGCTTTTATGTCTCCCGTATTAAAATGCCATCTGGTAGCCGTGGCAATAACCAGACATAAAATCAAAGGTGATCGTTTAAATATCGGGTGTCGTAACATGAAGGCTTGTGTCCTTATATTTAAGAAGCGTCCCTGTTTTTATAAGTAACATATAAATAATTAGAGATGATTCAATGTCGCGAGTCGCGACCATATCCCCGTGCTGAAATCTAGAAGATGAAAGGCATAATTATTTTGAAAAAAATAAATATTGGAGGGTAAATAAAGTGGTAGCAGGTTACAAATGACTTCACTTGCCAATAAGTTACAGAAAATGGGCAAATAAAAATTTCTATAGTCAACTACAGAAAATGACTTTTTGGTTGACCACGTCGGCCGTCAAGATTTCAGCATGGGGCGAAAGTCGCTGTTCATAAATGTAGGAGGTGGTGACAGGTCACTTACCTACCACAGTCTAGACCTCTCAAACCAAGCCACGTAGATCATGTCTCTGTACAACGAAGGATAAAACCTAAAATATGAACCCATTTTAACACAGTAAGTATCAATATAAGACCTTACGTGTGGGCAAAAAAACGGGGCCTCAACAGAGTAATTTGTTTGGCCCATTTTGGAAGTGTGCACTGAGTGGCCCCAATTCTGAGCGGCACGAAGCTGAGAAAACTAAGGTCGGTGTTCCTTGAAACCAGAGAGTTCAAAATACACATAAAATTCTCTAAACCACCACCGTTCATCACCTCTCCAGTTCAGTCACACATACCTTTGAATTACTGTCTTCTGATACAAATTAGGGGGGCAAGAGAAGGAGCAGGGAGCGGGGGAAAGTGCTCCAGATGGCGCATAACTGTATGACACAACGTGGTGTTTTTCATTCATGTGGCGAAAATAAATAGAGTGGAATTTGGTACGACATAGTTAATTCCCCCAAAGTTTGCTATGAAGCTACAGATAACAAGTCCACTTGCTGCCTCCTTGTTTAAGTGCCTGTATGTTCCTCCTGAATACCGTAATTATACTCGACCCAAGTATAAGCCTACCCCTAATTTACCAACCAAATCTGCTGGGAAAAACTATTGACTCGAGTATAAGCCAGAGGTGGCAATGCATTGTGTCACAGCCCCCCCCCCCCTAGTATATATCCATCAAGCCCCCAGTAGTATACAGCCAGCCCCATGTTAGTATACAGCTGCAGCCGCATTTAGTAGACAGCCACGCCAGCCCCAGTATATCTAGTCCCTCCCCTATCGTATAACAGCCCGCCAGCCCCGTAGTATCCAGTCCAGCCAGCCCAGCCCCAGTTAATACAAGCCAAGCAAGCCCCCAGTAGTCATACCCAGCCATCCCCTAGTAGTATACTCCACCCCATAGTATGACAGCCCCAGCCCCCTGTAGTATCAGCCGCCTCCGCGCCCCATTATTTTACACAGCCAGGCCCAATGTAGTATAGCAGCCGCCTGCCCCCAGTAAGTATACAACCAGCTTTGTCCCATGTATGGTATACATCACCCCAATTACAGCCAGCCCATAGATCCGCCCAGCCCCAGTAGCATACAGCCTCCGCCCCCCAGTAGATTACAGCCTGCCCCTCCTGTATTCCCTGACCCTAGTAAGTAATACAGCCTGTCCAGCCCCTATAGTAACAGCCTGCGAGCCCCCAGTATATCAGCCGGCTGCCCAGTAGTCGCCCCAGCCTAGTGTATACATCCTGAACAGCACCTAGTAGTATACATCCTGCCCCCCCTCCGCACTTAAAAAAAAATAACTTTAACTTGGTGGGCAGCTCCCCGATGTCCCCATTTCGGCGCTCCGTTCTTTCTTTCGTCCCCGCAGCTCTTCCTTTTCTGTCTTCTGTCATGGACGCGGCCATGTTTCTCTAGAGGCGGCATACTATGACGTTGGGCGTGCCTGACTCATTGTATGCGCCGCTGGAAGAAAACATGGCCGCGTCCATGACAGCAAGACAGAAGAAAGAAGACAGAAGAAAGAAAGAGCCGCGGAAAGAAATGAAGACGGGACACGCCAACATCGGGACATCGGGGAGAGCCGCGTGGAGCATTTGTGCCACCAGAGTGGAGTATATAAGTTTTTTTTTAGTGCTCATATAGACTCGTGTATACGCAAGCGAGGGGGTCGTTTCTCTAGCACCTTTTTGTGCTGAAAAACTCGGCCTATACACTAGTATAGACAGTAATTTGAAAGGCTGAGATTCTTATCTTAATTGACAATCAGCCATGTTTTCTTTGGTGCTATAGACTAAAGAATGGCCTTCCGAATGGCACTTCATCTGCGGCTTCTAAGTTTCATCTCAGGCCATCTCGATAACTCTACTTTCTTCTCATTTTCTTTCACCTGATATTTTTTTTAGTAAAAGGTAAGATTTCATTTAATCCACGTGATTGTCCTACAAATGATTTGAACAAATTTTATATTCTTCTGCTTGAATAAACGTTTGAAAACAAAACAAAAACTTAAAAAACAGGCATCGGTCCTGCTTCTCTGGCACTGTACGGCCGCTTACAGTGCCGGAGAAGCAGACAGACGACTGTGACTATCTGAGTGTTACTAGCGGTGGACTCGGCGTCTTTTTGGCGGGCATCAAATTGTGTGAATGTGCCAATGTTGCTATGCCTCTGATGATAGCATCGGTCCATAAGGGCCGATCAGAACTCGTGAGGCAGAAAACACGGGATAGGCAATTCCACGGTCCTGCTTTTACCTTCAAGCAGCCAGTCTCTAGGTCTGGACGCTATTCAATACATATACAGTGCTGAGGTTGACAATATTTAGTCTAGTGTTATAATCCGGAACCTTGGTGGCTATTAGTCACTCACTACATATAAGTGTTTGAGGGATGTCACACTGGTAACCAATGATCCAGTTAAGATAGATACGGCTATTTACGGTAGCCCAAGGTTTTAATACTTTTGTTTTAAAGATTTCAATTAAAAGAGAAAATACTGGAAGGACATTTCATCACCTACCTTAGGGGAGTAAGTAATTAATGTAGTAAATCTTGTGATTGTTCCCATTAAGAACCTCCTTGCTGAACTTTTTCCCAGATGGGATTCTCCATGTGACGGCTCGCAATCAACAAGAAATGAGACCTGCTCTGCTTGCTATATCTTCTCCCTGGATAGCAAAAACTTCCATCGTTGTATTGAAGACGTAAAATGAAGTATTGTGTGACTGAACCCGTGGTAGATTAACGTGCAGCAAGAATCCTTCTTGTATATTCAATAACTGAATCGGACAAGCCTTCACAATGCATCAGAGAGAGGCATAACTTCGCAGTGACCTATTTTATGATTTTTAAGATTGTTTTTTCATGCCCAGTCTTAAAATACCCCCCGCTGGCATTCCCGGCACTCCAGTCCGTAATTTCTGGGGGGCCGGCCGTTCAACACTTCTTTGCCTCATTACATAGCTGTTAACAATGGGTTTACAAAACTTATTAGTTACTGGCAGGTGTTAAGTTAATGTCAGAGTAACAAACGTTGCACTTTATGCAAGCGTTTTGTAAATGCAATTGTTACAGCTCTGTTAATCGTGCAAATCTCCTCTCTCAGCTGTTCTGATTCGTTTGCTGCCAATGTTACTGCCATGTGGAACGCACCCTCATGTTCCATACAGCAGTATGTTCTGTATCGTGAGACCTGTAATCGAAAACAGGGGCAGGGCAATGTTTAAAACCACTGAATATACTGGGGCACATTTACTAAGTGTCTGAATCGCGTTTTTCCTCCGGGTTTTACGTTTTGCGGCGAATTGCCCAGGGATTGTGGCGCACACGATCGGATTGTGGTGCATCTGCGCCGGCTTTAGGTTGGTGAACTCCGGCGGACCTTACCGGACATCGGGCGCACAACCTTAGTGAATCGCCGGAAGACCCAAATCCTTGTTGGAGAGAACGCCCCGCTGGATCCGCGACTTACCGGGTAAGTAAATGACCCCACTGGGGTCCCATTAGACTCACTTGGTTATCATAGATTTCCCTCAAGTGAGTTGAATATAAGTTTGCAAGCTATTTTTTGTGACAATTGCAGCCATGTACAGGAACCATTTAAGATAAAGGCAACACTTTAACCGGTTCGCGACCGCCCCGCCGTATTCACGGCGCGGTCCCGTTCCGTGGCCATGGAGAATGGCTCCGCGGGCCCGAGCCCTCTCCATAGCCTGTAAGTCTCTCTGCATATTGCCAGCAAGGCCTTACCGGTAACACCCCTTCGGTGCCGCACCGATCGCGGTGGGTTTTCTTGCTGATCGCCGCCGGCAAAGCGCCATCTTTCCAAGTAATCGCCGCTACCCCGTGACGTCATCGGGAGCGGCGACCGTCGCCATGAGCTTCGGCTCCATGACGACCCTAAGCTACTTCTGGTTAACCCATTAATTTACAATGTGCTACTCACACATTGTAATGTATGAGGAGTAAAATCCCATCTTACTGCCATACTGTAGTTTGGCAGTATATTGGTAGGATCGCTCAGACACCTAGGGTTAAAGTACCCTAGGGAGTTCCTGAAATAGTAACAAGAAATCAACAAAAGTAAAAAAAAAATGATCATAAAAAAAACCTAAAATTCAATCACCCCCCCTTTTCCCCTAGAACTGATATAAATATAATACACAGTTTTAAAAATCATAACACAATAGGTATCGCCGCGTCCCGAAAAATGGCCTGATCTGCAAAATATATATGTTTTTCACTGCGTTTAACCGAGTAACTGAAAATCGCGTCCAAAGTCCAAACTAAAACTGGCACTTTTTTTGCCAGTTAAAAAAATTAAAAATTCTAGAAAAAGTTGATTAATGTTCGTACAGTCCTAAAACTAATATCAATTGAAAACCTCATCAAAATTCCGTCAAGATGCCACCACTCCCTCAACTCATCAACAAAGTATGGAAAGTTAAAGCACAAGAAGACGGCAATAAAAAAATAAAAATTTTTCAGAGGTTTTAATTTTTGTAAATGTATGTAACATTCAAAACCTATCAAATTTGGTATCTGTAATCGTACTGACCCACATACTAATTAGATGCGTCATTGTGGCATGAAGTGACGCCGTAATATCCAAGCCCACAAGATACACACAAGGCGTTTTTTCAACCATTTTCCACTGCATTTTGGGATTTTTTTTTTCCCGCTTCCCAGTACATGGCATGGGAATTTCATGCAATCACTATGAGTGCAATTTGTTACGCCAAAAACGGCCCGTCCCATAGCTTTTTAAACGTGTAAATAAAAAGTTATAGATTTTTGAAGGTGGGAGTCAAAATGGAATGACAAAACTGGAAAGGGCCCGGTCCTTAACCGGTTAAAATCATAGGTTTTTTAAACGCGCCCTTTATTTTGGGTGGTTTAATTTCAATGGGATCTTATATCTGCTGCCCCAATGTCTTGATGTCATAACCTCAGCCCCACCAGACTTGGCAAGCCCCAAAAGTGTTGCAGTCGATAATGCACCATCCTCAAAGAGAAGAAGTAGGGAGCAGCGGTATAGGAAGAGCCCATGGAAGAAGAGAGGGCCCAACAGATAAGGAGCCGACCTTGTTACCAGAGCCAGGTTTATCATGATGGATTTTGATGGTAGATTTTCTTTAACCCTTGTGAAAAGACTTTACCATATATTTGCTAACTTTCGATCTACAATTTGGCAAAGCCATGTTGATATTTTAATTATAAGCAATTTTAGTAACCAATTTCCATGCTCGGCCCGGCAATCCTGATCTGCATTTAGCATTTAATGTCTTTCGGCTCCTCTAAGAGATGTCTTTAGCACTAACTTGATTGAACTTGACCAGACCATCAAGATGCTATCTGGAGCGCCGGTCCCGAAGGTAAGTTCAATCGAAGTCTAACATCAATTCCTTCACTCTGTACATTAGATGTCTTTAATGTGCGGATATTTTTAGCTCCGTGTCACGGCGTTGACTTTCATCCCCTTCGCGCTTTCAAATTGTAAGCAAAGCAGAAAGACAAGCTGTGGTCACATCACAGGAACGTGCGATGTTACGGCCATAATAGATCACACGACAAGGTACAATGTCATCCCTTACCCTGAACATTACATGATAAAAGTGTCCCCTTTTTTATGTTTGTGCTCCGAGCCTCTAACTTGGACGGGATCAGCGCTGAAACCGGGGAGAGCGGCCATCTCCCCTTGTGTGATTTAATACGCGCCATTTCAGCTTATACCTTTGCAATTACACACAGATTGATTTTTTTAATGCGTTATAAAGTAATACGGCTAATCAAATACAGAAAGGGGGGAAAAAATTATAATCTTTGTGATTTGCATCCCTATATTTTATTTGTATGGGAAATATGTGCACATTTATCAGGACTTCCTTGCCAAGACACCTGGCACAGAGTTGGTTTAATTAAATCTACGCGTCCGCTTGGTAGAAGGCGCTTTATTTTTTTTGCCTTTGCAGAAACAGATTTTGCGAGTATAATAAACCTAAATATTGTGAATTGTTTATCTTTATTTTATGTGTTTTTCATAAAATAGAAAATATTAGTAATATTTATGCGCAGGATTATGAGCGTTCATGAAGCCATTTTCGTGTTAGAAAAATATTGCAATGTGGGCTGCACGGTGGTGGACTGGAAATAGAAAGACTTTGTGTGTTGTAACCTCGAATGGCAGGTTTTGTTTTTCTTATTTAATTCGCAATTTAATTTTGTAAACTTTTAATGGAACCAAAGCTGTAATTATTACAATTTTTGTACATCTTACTGCAATGGATTGTAAACGTATTGTTAATGCTTAGAAACCCTAATTGGATGTGACAACCTAACATATTTCCAGACATCTAATAGTACAATATACTATTATTATATATTATATAATTTCCCATAAATTTAGTCATATGGTCCCTTAGAAACTAGATAGCTGTCAATCTAGCAGAACAACCAACATGCAACCTGACAGAAGTGGCCATGAATCCGCTATTGAGCCCTGCATGACCACCTGGATTCAGTGTTCATTACCACAGGACGGTTGTAGGACATGCAGTAGCTCCTGGATATTTCATGTGCAATGCCTCCAGCAGCAGTGGTCGTATCCAAGGACAGCTGTCCTAAACACTACCTTTATCCCTACACTGGTACATTTTTTAATAACATCCAACTGAATAAATGTATCTATGTGGCAGATGAGTTAAATTAATTGTTAACACCCAGATGGAAAATTTCAGTACACAGTGGGAGTGCTCATGCAGAGTGTAAAACCCTGTGAAACGGCAGCAAGGAGGGCCCATGGTAACACATGGTGGAGCACTTCTAGCTCATTAGCATAATTGTAAAAGGTGATTTTAGAAGGAAGGAGGCCATAGATAGCAAATATGAAAACATTGCCACAATCACAGTGCCTGGATGTTAGATTTGAGTTTTCCTTTAAGTGTGATATTCTGGATGATGCCAACATGGGCCTTGGAAGTAATATAATTTGAAAGGTTTTTGCTGCTTGACAACATCCTGAAGTTGGTTCAGAAAGTCAATTACTGCGGACAAGTTTCCTTTAAATGGAGAACCAACCAAATCTATTGAACAACAATGGTGGCAAGGGCAGGGTTGCACCAGCCATGAGGCGAGTTGAGCCTCTTCCTCAGGCAGCACACTCTGCAGCAAAATGGGGGGCAGCATGAGGGGCACAGACAGCTTCCACAAATCAGGACCTGACTCTTAAAAATTATTTCTCTTCACACTCGATTCTGTTCGTTAAACTCACAGCAGTCAGCTAGATATTGTATATAGACTACTATTGAGGGGTAGCTGGTTCTCCCCAGGGATCCTGGAAAGGAGCTTCTTTGAATGGGATAGTGTCTTACTTGCTGATTGGTGGGGGTCTCAGTGATCAGTCTTATGGGGTCTGAGGTACCTCCTTCGGACCCCTCTTTGCTTCCCGAGATGACCACGCATGTCCGTTCTGCTCCATTCATCTCTATGTAGCTGACAGATATTGCTGAGCGCATCTGACCCTACCAATCAGCAAGTTAGTTTAATGGGAAAAGCCCTTTATAGAGGTATTCCCATTTGGTTATTCACATTTAATTAATCTGTTATATATATATATATATATATATATATATATATATATATATAAACATTTCTTCAATTGCAAGTTATTGAAAAAAATTTTCCTGCGTGAAGATAATTTCCCATAAATTTAGTCATATGGTCCCTTAGAAACTAGATAGCTGTCCATCTAGCAGAACAACCAACATGCAACCTGACAGAAGTGGCCATGAATCCGCTATTGAGCCCTGCATGACCACCTGGATTCAGCGATCATTACCACAGGACGGTTGTAGGACTTGCAGTAGCTCCTGGATACTTCATATGCAAAAACGATTTGTTTCTTTGTGCAATGCCTCCAGCAGCAGTGGTCGTATCCAAGGACAGCTGTCCTAAATACTACATTTATCCCTACACTGGTACATTTTTTAATAACATCCAACTGAATAAATGTATCTATGTGGCAGATGAGTTAAATTAAATGTTAATACCCAGATGGAAAATTTCAGTACACAGTGGGAGTGCTCATGCAGAGTGTAAAAGCCTGTGAAACGGCAGCTAGGAGGGCCCATGGTAACACATGGTGGAGCACTTCTAGCTCATTAGCATAATTGCAAAAGATGATTTTAGAAGGAAGGAGGCCATAGATAGCAAATATGAAAACATTGCCACAATCACAGTGCCTGGATGTTAGATTTGAGTTTTCCTTTAAGTGTGATATTCTAGATGATGCCAACATGGGCCTTGGAAGTAATATGATTTGAAAGGTTTTTGCTGCTTGACAACATCCTGAAGTTGGTTCAGAAAGTCAATTACTGCAGACAAGTTTCCTTTAAATGGAGAACCAACCAAATCTATTGAACAACAGTGGTGGCAAAGGCAGGGTTGCACCAGCCATGAGGCGAGTTGAGCCTCTTCCTCAGGCAGCCCCATCTGCAGCAAAATGGGGGGCGACATGAGGGGCACAGACAGCTACTACAAATCAGGACCTGACTCTTAAAAATTATTTCTCTTCACACTCGATGTCAGGAGACATTGCATGGGAAAAAATAACTATTACAAATGGATGGGGCGGAGGGGGCACCATTCTACAGCTCTCTTGTAAATAGTTTAGGTTCACCCCTCAACATGGGGTTAATCCATTTCAACATCGAACCTCCAGCTTTCCATTCTCATAAACTAACTAGATAGACTGAACATTTTCAGTGAAGCACAGTCACCCCACTTGGCTTTCATAAATGGAAGTGGCCTAGTTTAAGTAATTCCGATTCCGATTGTGCAAATAAACACAATGAAATATTTATACCAACTATTCTACGAACAATACTCTTACCAGAAGGGATAAATAATGCAGCATGCCGCAATGTCTTATTAAATGACCATACGCATGAAAGACTAGAAGAGAGACCATTTAAAACTGGAGCACAGCTTTTTTGGACCTCCAAGCTCCCTGGTGGGTTGTATAGCTGAATGTTTGCGCTGTTTGTAAGAGTGATCTGAACAGGATAAACTATATTAATGCACTTTTGCTGAGCTGTGAAATGTATATTAGCAGATACATTGTCTATGTCGAGGGAGATCCGCACGTTTTAGTAAGAGCTCACTTACCTTGGTTTATAGTGACGGTTCAAGATGAAGGCCAACAGTAAGATGTCATCCTACTTATGTATTGCTGCCTCCGTAGAACTTGATTGTTATTGTTGGTGAAAAATCTAGAGTAGAACCCTCAAATTAGTTTTCTTAAAAAAAAGACCCCAGACCCTCAAACAATCTGAGGTTAGGCTCCTAAACTCATTAAGACCCCAGATCTATCCTCCAAAAATGAATTCAGACCCAAGACCAGGCCCCTAATATAAATTTAGACACTAGAGCATACTGTCAAAATGAATTAAAGGGGTTGTCAATATTTTGATGACCTATTCGGAATATAAAGACCATCAATATCTCATTAGTGGAATGACCTACACATGATTAGCTGGTATAGCCCAGCTCTGAAAGCAGATGGCTCTGTGGCCATAATAGAAGCTGAGCCTGCTGTAACAGCACACAGCCACAATCCAGACCACAAAGTCAGCTGCTTTTCTCTATTTTGCTCCCCACTTTAGGCCCAAAGGGCTGATTTGTGTGTGGATCCGGTGTTGGTCCCCACTGATTAAATATTAATGGCCTATACCCACAATAGGCCAATGTCATCACAAATTATAATGGACACCTCCTTTAGGTATATAAGTGCCTATAGTCCCTTAATCATTCTGAGAAAATTAGACCACAACAGTCTTATATATAAAATTATACAGGCCTCAGACACATTCCTACAATTCATTCAGACCACAAGCCGCTCAATATTAAAAAAATGCATAATTAGCAATCTAAATTCTTCTTGTAGGCACCGACTACACTATATGCTATGCTCTATGTATATATTATACTATAATACACATATCCTCTGTACATAAGACACTATTCAGTATTGTGTTTTTGGCCATATAAAAAGGCTGTCTCATCAATGTAACCATGTTAGGATATATGGGGTATAGATACCAGTTTTATGGTGGAGATAACTTGTTAAAATCACCATCTCTGGGGCAAAGAGCTGGGCAGGAGTGGGGCGGGCAGCAGCCGGCCGAGGGCATGAGCAACGTGAGCCCACAGCATTTACTATAGTCTGTATTACGCTATAGTTTGACTATAGCTTAGTGAGAACTTGCCATTTAAATTACTGTATATACTCCAGTACAAACAGAGTTTTTCAGCACATTTTTTAAAAAAAAGCTTGCGGCCATACATACGTCCCCCAGATGGTCATGTGAATGTGGCCTAAGTGAATCCTGCATATTAAATTTTACTTGCATTGCCCTGCCTCATTGTTCCTGATTGACAGGTATCCCTGCTACAGAACATGCTGCTGTGGGGAACACTGAGATCTGGAAAATCATTGGGCACTTCATGTCATGTGACCAGGGTGATCTTAGTCCCTTTTACCCATATACATTTGCAATGTCTACCCCATGTATGTATCTGACCTCCATGGACGCTGCTGTGATTTCATGTGATCAGATACATACATGGGGTAGATGTTGCAAATGTAACTGGGTAAAAGGACCTTAGATGACATCACCCTGGTCACATGACATTAAGTGCTGAATGCTGAGAAGAGACATGGGACATGGGAAGGGGCCAACCAAGCAGGACACATCCCCTCTGATGCCAAGTAAGATAATAAAGTTTATTTTATGGGGATCTGAGGAAAACTATTTATAACTAAAAGAAGGGCGTCAGTTAATTGATAAGACTCTATGGGAACCTGTCACTAGCTGTATTTGCAAAAATGTGGTGACAGGTTCCCTCTAAATCTCTACCCAGTCAGACCTGGTCTAAACAGATCTGACCTAGTAAAGATGTCCTCTGGACAGAGCCTCTTTGTAGATCCAGGTGGCGGAGCACTGGAAAGAGGAAATTTTTGAACCGCTTGTCCATTTTTGTCCAGTATTTTTTGACCATTCTTTGAATACAACTTTCATTGTAGTATTGGTGCAGTTTTACTCAGCCAAATTAATTATTTGCTTTGAGTGTTTGAAAGCAACCCCACAACCAATACCACATCCTCCCGGGACTTAAATCAAACCATGAATTCACCAATAAGTTACATCTAGTTAGGCTTTTTGTTGCATCCTATGTAATAAAGGTTACATAGACCTTATCAACCGTAGTCTTGTGATCTAAAGTTTGCTGAAATATAAAACTAGAGATAAAAGCTTTAATAAATCCAACAAAAGAAGAGTAAAGAAATAAAGTCTCAGAATTAACAGGGAATATGTAACAATATAATATCTAATACAGAATTATAACACAAATACAAAGGATATTGGCTTCAATGAAAGTTAAGATAGCGTTTAGTGAGACTGTAGGCTTTAGACATATGCGGCAGTTATGATAAGAAATATGGTGATCGTATATTGACCAGATGGCCATTTTATTGCAGAAACCATATGAAAATTTGTCCTGCAGAAGAGCAGTATTTCTGCCCTGGATATATACAGCTTTTATGTCTCCTGTATTAAAATAGCCATCTGGTAGCCGTGGCAATAACCAGACATAAAATCAAAGGTGATCGTTTTATCGGGTGTCGTAACATGAAGGCTATGTGTCCTTATATTTAAGAAGCGTCCCTGTTTTATAGTAACATGAATAAATTAGAGATGATTCAATATGTCGCGAGTCGCGACCATTCCCCGTGCTGAAATCTAGAAGAGAAAGGCAATAAATTATTTTGAAAAAATAAATATTGGATGGAAATAAAGTGAGTAGCAGGTTACAAAATGACTTTCACTTGCCAATAAGTTACAGAAAAGGGCAAATAAAAATTTCTAAGCAACTACAGAAAATGACTTTTTGGTTGACCAGCGGCAGTCAGATTTCAGCATGGGGCGAAAAGTCGCTGTTATAAATGTAGGAGGGTTGGACATGGTCACTTACCTAACCACAGTCTAGACCTTCTCAAACAAGCCACGTAAGGATCATGTCTGTAACACTGAAGGATAAAAACCTAAAAATATGAACACATATGTAACACGTAATAGTATACAATATAAAGTTACGTGTGCAAAAAACGGGCCTCAAACAGAGTAATGTTTGTGGCCCATTTTGGAAGGTGAACTGAGTGGCCACAATTCTGAGCGGCCACGAAGCTGAAGAAAACTAAGGTCTGTGTTCCTTGAAAACCAGAGAGTTCAAAATACACATAAAAAATTCTCTACCACCACGTTCATCTACCATCTGCCAAGTTCAGTCACACAATACCTTTGAATTACTGTCTCTTATACAAAGTAGGGGGAGCAAGAGAAGGAGCAGGGAGGCGGGGGAGAAGTGCTCCAGAGGGCGCATAACTGTAGGACACAACTGTGGTGTTTCCATTCATGTGGCGAAAATAAATAAGGTGGAAGTTTGGTACGACATATTTAATTTCCCCCAAAGTTTGCTATGTAAGCTACAGATAAAAGTCCACTTGCTGCCTCTTTGTTTAAGTGCCTGTATTTCTGCCTGAAGTACCGTAAATATACTCGACCCAAGTATAAGCCGAGACCCCTAATTTTACCACCAAAATCTGGGAAAAACTATTGACTCGAGTATAAGCCGAGGGTGGGAAATGCATTGGTCACAGCCCCCCCCCCCTTGGTAAAGTTTCACATGCTTTATTTCAGACACCATATAAAAAAATATTTGGCATACTTTACTTATAGCAACCTGTTCCCTGATTATAAAAAATGGCACTCTTGTGACAGGTTCCCTATCAACAGAATGACTGAAGGTAGCTTCCTATTACTGACCTCCCTGTATTAACACTGTGGGCCTGGACCTGTTCTTATATTCAGGCACGGCCACATATTGTAGAAATCAAAGTTTTTAAAAATATGTAAATGAGTCAGAAATGCTTCGGGCTACGTCAAACTTATCAGAACAGGTCTGGGATCACGTTGTAAATACGGGCAGGTCAGTAATGGAATTCTACCATTAGTAAGTCCTTTAAGGTCTTCTTAGGACCAGAATTTTTTTTTAATATGTCCTGATATGTAAAAAGCAAAAGTGGATGAAGAGTAATCGTCTCCAGAATATATATGTTTTTATAACTTTGATCTGACTTTATTACATTTGTTTCCCAGAGATGAAAATTTAAAACGACAATTTCTGTCTGCTGTTTAATATATTCACTGCTCTCCTTGTCACTCCTGTTTCCTGCACCTCCCTCCCCCAATGATGTGTCACCTCAATGCAAACTTTCTCTCTCTCTCTGGCAAATTAGTGCAAAACAAATGAGACAGGGGCAGGAACCAGGAGAGCAGTGAAAAAAAATGGGGCCTTGGTCGCAAAAAAATGTACCTATAGTAGATGTAAGTACAATGAGGCATACAGGACTCACATCTAAGTTCTCTGCATTGGCGCCTCCTCACATGTTGCTTCAATGAAGTCGGCAAAACAAGATCCACATGGTGGCTATCTACTTGATGCTGGCTGAAATTGTTACCGACTGTGGACTGTAACTGCTAACACATTACCCAGCCACATTTGATATACTTTCTACTCTACTGAAGATACCGTATATACTCAAGTATAAGCCGAGACCCATAATTTTACAACCAAAACTGGGAAAAACTATTGACTCGAGTACAAGCCGAGGGTGGGAAATGCATTGGTCACAGCCCCCCCTTCAGTATACAGCAAGCCAGCCCCTAGTAGTATACAGCCTGCCAGCCCCTAGTAGTATACAGCCTGCCAGCCCCTAGTAGTATACAGCCTGCCAGCCCCTAGTAGTATACAGCCTGCCAGCCCCTAGTAGTACACAGCCTGCCAGCCCCTAGTAGTATACAGCCTGCCAGCCCCTAGTAGTATACAGCCTGCCAGCCCCTAGTAGTATACAGCCTGCCAGGACAGAGCCTCTTTGTAGATCCAGGTGGCGGAGCACTGGAAAGAGGACATTTTTGAACCGCTTGTCCATTTTTGTCCAGTATTTTTTGACCATTCTTTGAATACAACTTTCCATTGTAGTATTGGTGCAGTTTTACTCAGATTAATTGTTTGCTCTGAGTGTTTGAAAGCAACCCCACAACCAATACCTTATCCTCCCGGGGCTTAAATCAAACCATGAATTCACCAATAAGTTACATCTAGTTAGGCTATTTGTTGCATCCTATGTAATAAAGGTTGCATAGACCTTATCAACCGTAGTCTCGTGATCTAAAGTTTGCTGAAATATAAAACTAGAGATAAAAGCTTTAATAAATCCAACAAAAGAAGAGTAAAGAAATAAAGTCTGAGCATTAACAGGGAATATGTAACAATATAATATCTAATACAGAATTATAACACAAATACAAAGGATATTGGCTTCAATGATAAAGTTAAGATAGCGGTTAGTGAGACTGTAGGCTTTAGACATTTGCGGCAGTTATGATAAGAAATATGGTGATCGTATATTGACCAGATGGCCATTTTATTGCAGAAACCATATGAAAATTTGTCCTGCAGAAGAGCAGTATTTCTGCCCTAGATATATACAGCTTTTATGTCTCCTGTATTAAAATAGCCATCTGGTAACCGTGGCAATAACCAGACATAAAATTAAAGGTGATCGTTTTATCGGGTGTCGTAACTGTCCACATGAAGGCTATGTGTCCTTATATTTAAGAAGCGTCCCTGTTTTATAGTAACATGAATAAATTAGAGATGATTCAATATGTTGCGACCATTCCCCGTGCTGAAATCTAGAAGAGAAAGGCAATAAATTATTTTGAAAAAATAAATATTGGATGGAAATAAAGTGAGTAGCAGGTCACAAAATGACTTTAATTTGCCAATAAGTTACAGAAAAGGGCAAATAAAAATTTCTAAGCAACCACAGAAAATGACTTTTTGGTTGACCAGCGGTAGTCAGATTTCAGCACAGGCGAATAGACGCTGTTATAGATGTAGGAGGGTTGGACATGGTCACTTACCTAACCACAGTCTGCTCAAACAAGCCACGTAAGGATCATGTCTGTAACACTGAAGGATAAAAACCTAAAAAAATGAACACATATGTAACACGTAGTAGTATACAATATAAAGTTGCAAAAAACGGGCCTCAAACAGAGTAATGTTTGTGGCCCATTTTGGAAGGTTTGAACTGAGCGGCCACGAAGCTGAAGAAAACTACAGTCTATGAAAATAAATAAGATGGAAGTTTGGTAGGCCATATTTAATTTCCCCCAAAGTTTGCTACGTGAGCTACAGATAAAAGTCCACTTGCTGCATATTTGTTTAAGTGCCTATATATCTGCCTGAAGTACCGTATATATACTCGACCCGCGTATAAGCCGAGACCCCTAATTTTACCACCAAAATCTGGGAAAAACTATTGACTCGAGTATAAGCCGAGGATGGGAAATGCATTGGTCACAGCCCCCCCCCCAGTATATAGCCAGCCCCTGTAGTATACAGCCTGCCAGCCGCATGTAGTAGATAGCTAGCCAGCCCCAAGTAGTATACAGCCACCCCTAGTAGTACACAGCCATCCAGCCCCATGTAGTATACAGCCAGCCCCCAATAGTATACAGCCAGTCCCCAGTAGTGGACAGCCAGTCCCCAGTAGTATACAGCCACCAGCCCCCTGTAGTATACAGCCAGCCAGCCCCTAGTAGCATACAGCCAGCCCCTAGAAGTATACAGCCAGCCTGCCCCCAGTAGTATACAACCAGCTTGCCCCCAGTAGTATACAGCCTGCCAGCCCCCAGTAGTATACAGCCTGCCAGCCCCCAGCAGTATACAGCCTGCCCGCCCCCAGCAGTATACAGCCTGCCAGCCCCCAGTAGTATACAGCCTGCCAGCTCCCAGTAGTATACAGCCTGCCAGCCCCCAGTAGTATACAGCCTGCCAGCCCCCAGCAGTATACAGCCTGCCAGCCCCCAGCAGTATACAGCCTGCCAGCCCCTAGTAGTATACAGCCTGGCCCCAGTAGTATGCAGCCAGCCCCCAGTAGTATACAGCCAGCCCCTAGTAGTATACATCCTGCCCCCCTGCTGCTCACGTCATAGTATGCGCGGCCACGAAGAAAACACGGCCGCGTCCATGACAGAAGAAAGAAGAAAGAAGAAGAGCTGCATGGAAGAAAGAAGACGGTACACGCCAACATCAGGGACATCTGGGAGCCGCGTGGAGCATCGGGCCACCGGAGGGCGAGTATATAAGTTTATTTTGCTCGTAATAGACTCATGTATAAGCCGAGGGGACATTTCTCAGCACATTTTTTGTGCTGAAAAACTCGGCTTATACACGAGTATATACAGTAATTTCAAAGCTGAGATTCTTATCTTTAGATTGACATCAGAAGCATGTATTTTAGTGCTATAGAACTAAAGATATGGCCGTCCCGAAATGGCACTATCCTGCGGCTTCTAAAGGCTCATCTCAAAACTCTTCTTTTCTCATTTTCACCTGAGAATTGTTTTATAGGTAAAAGGTAAGATTTCAATTTAATCCACTGAATTGTCTACAGATGTGCAGTTCACGTTCTTAATGTTTTGACAATTTTATTTCTGCCTGAATAGAACGTTTAAAAACAAAAAAAACTTTAAAAAACTTCTCTGGCACTGTACGGCCGCTACAGTGCCGGAGAAGCAGACGGACGACTGTGACTACCTGAGCGTTACTAGCGGTGAACGCAGCGTCTGTTCTGCGGCATCAATGTGTGAATGTGCCTAATGTTGCTATGCCTCTGATGATGCATCCGTTAAAAGGGCCGATGCAGAAACACGTAAGGCAGGAAAACACGCGTAAGGCAGGAAAACAAGGCTATTCACTGTCTTGCTTTAACCTTCAGCAGCCAGCTCTAGGTCCTGGACGCTATTCAGACATATACAGTGCTGAGGTTGACATATTTTAGTCTAGTGTGAGATCCTCGAACCCTTGGTGGCTATTTAGCACCTCACTACATATAGAGGGTTGAGTGGAGTCACACTGGTAAGCCTGAGTCCAGTTAAGATAGATATGGCTATTTACTAGCCCAAGGTTTTAATAGTTTTTTGTTTTTAAAGATTTCAATTTAAAGAGGAAATACTGTGAAGGACATTTCATACACTACCTTAGGGGAGTAGTAATTTAATGCAGTAAAAATCTTGTGATTGTGTCCCATTAAGAACTCCTTGCTGACTGTTTCCAGATGGAATTCTCCAGTGAAGCTGCACATCAAAAAGAAATGAGACACTGCTCTGCTTGCTATATATTTCCACCTGGATAGCAAAACTTCCACTTTGTATATGAGACAGTAAATGAAGGTATTGTGTGACTGAACCCAGTGGTAGATGAACGTGGCAGCAAATAATCCTTCTTGTATATTCAATAACTTTGAATGGGGACAGCCTTCAACAATGCATCAGAGAGAGGCATAACTCTCCATTGACCTATTATTAGTGATTTATTAAGATTGTTGTTTTCAATGCCAGTCTTAAAATACCCCCCGCGGGCATTCCAGCACCCATATCCGGTAATTCTGGTGGGCCGGTCGTTCTTTGCCTCATTACATAGCTGTTAACAATGGGTTTACAAAACGCATTAGTTACTGCAGGCGTTAGTTAATGCAGGAGTAACAAATGTGCACTTTATCGCAAGCGTTTTGTAAATGCATTGTTAACAGCTATGTAATCTTGCAAATCTCCTCTTCTCAGCTGTTCTGATTCGTTTGCTGCCATGTTACTGCCACGTGTGAACGCACCCTCAATGTTCCATACAGCAGTATGTTCTGTAACAGTGAGACCTGTCAATCAGGAACAAGGAGGCAGGGCAATGCATTAACCACTGAATATACTGGGCCTCATAAGACTTACTTGGTATGATTGGATTCACATCAGGTGAGTTGAATATAAGTTTATAAACTGATTTTTTTTGTCACATTGCAGCCATGGAAAGGAACCATTTAAGGGTAAAGGCAATGCTTTTAACCATAGTTTTTCACAAAGCCTTTATTTTGTGTGGGTTAATTTAAATGGATCTTATATCTGCCCCAATGTCTCTTGATGTCATAACCTCAGCCCCACCAGAATTGGCAGCCCCAAAAGTGTTGCAGCAATAATGCACCAGCAAAAGAGAAGAAGAGGAGCAGCGGTTATAGGAAGAGCCCATGGAAGAAGGAGAGGGCACAAGCAGATAAAGGAGCCGACCTATCACCGGAGACCCAGGTAACAGGGGAACAAGAGAAGAGAGTCCTACCCTCCAAAAATAGGACTCAACGGACCCGCTGCCTGGGGTCACGTGGCCAGTAAATTTGCTGGCCACTGAATGGCGCTAGCCCAGGGCTATTTAGTTTCGAGCGCGGAGCTAGTCCTGCCTCTTTTGGACTGCTCCGCGCTCAAGAGATTCCCACCTGCCCTCCCTTAGGTAATTGCTTGTTAGGTCATTTTTTTGTTATGCATAGGTAGGTTCAAAGTTTATTTGATTGTATATGGATGGTGTTTTTTTTTATCTTCCCCTGTTGTTTCCCCTGTGGTGGAATCTGGACCCTCTCGGCGAAATCTGTAGCGAAATCACCTGTCAGACCAACCAGGACATGGGAGGGATGATTTGGGAAGGGTCCGGTTTTCCCACAGGTCAGTTTTGTAAATATTGTTATTAATAAAGCTGTGGCCGACCTCCACTTTTTCCATCCAGACAGTGTACTATGTATGTTTTTTGGGCGGGGGACGAGGGCAGTTTGGGTTTTTTGTTTGGCCATTAATACAGTCAGTCTATAATATATAAGCAGAAATCAGTCAAGTGAGATAATATAATAAACCTTATCAAAGATCGGTTAATATGGGCGACACTTTACCCGCAGTGTCACGGACTAAACAAAGAAACAAAGAGAAGTTTATTTCTTCCATATTTGCTTCATGTGAGATGTTGACGGTAAGGAGCAGCCATTTTCCTGTGGAAAGCGGTTTGTTTAATTATAATAATTCCCTATTGGATATTTATAGGCATCTTATAATAGGAACCACAGAGAGAGAATAGATGGAAATTTACTTTGCATGTGTTGAAAAGATTTTTTCTCCTGTGAATGAGGCAATAATACTGAACATTTATGGTGTTACTTCCTGACAGCCGAGTGTCACCATATATATGTCTGTGCATTGATATTAGAAATTCTGTCTATGGCAAAATCTCAAATTAACCTGTTAGTGACTTAAAGGTGTGTTCCTATTTCAGCAAGTGAATGTTTTTGTTTGTACAGTATTATAAAAAGTTATACAATTTTCGGTATCAATTACTCACGGTTTTCTACATCTCTGCTTGCTGTCAATCTATAGAAAGCTTCTGGGGGTCATTTACTGAGGGCCCGATTTGCATTTTCCCGACGTGTTACCCGAATATTTCCGATTTGCGCCAATTTCCCCTGAATTGCCCCGGGATTTTGGCGCATCGGCGCTGTCATGCACGCAACGGAAATAGGGGGGCGTGGCCGAATGAAAACCCGACGGATTCGGAAAAACCGCCGCATTTAAAACAAAAAATGTGTTGCGGAGCTTGCACTTACCTTCACTCAGCCCGGCTCGGTGTATTCCGGTGCGTTCCGACGCTCTTCAGCGCAGCAGCGCCACCTGGTGGACGTCGGAGGAACTGCCTTAATAAATCCCGGCCGGGCCCAAATCCACCGCAGAGAACGCGCCGCTGGATTGCGAATGGACCGGTTAAGTAAATCTGCCCCTCTATGTTTACTATTAGTGGGCAGAAATCTGACCATGGTCACACAGGTGCACGGCTCGGTAGTATCCCATAGAGTAAGGCTACATTCAAACGAATGTTGAGGACGTATATACAACCGCCGTATTGTGTCCTCATTGGCCTGCAATGGGCTTAAGGCGTTCCGTAGCCGGGAAAAGATAGGACATGTCTCTGTGATGTATAACCAGCCGTGCACCTGTGTGACATCACAAGACCAGGAAGCAAGCAATGAACTTCATGTTGAATAAAAATTCATAATGGAAAATTGCATCACTTTTCATCACACAAAAAATAAAAATTAATAGCTGAAAGAGGACAACCCCTTTAAGGTAGCACTGTTTTCCTTTTCTCACCTTTGTAAACTTATTTCCCAGAATCCCCAATGGGGCATGCATGGCCTTTAAGACTCTGTAAGGCCACCTCTATCATTTTGATTGCAGATAGTGTTGAGCAGACCCAAACCACAAAGTTTGGGTTTGTACAGAACTTTGCAGGTTCAAGTCCCCATGAACCTGACCTTAAACTTCATTAGAAGGTCAAGGTTTTTCTCAATTTTCCCCAGCGATTAACGCCCAAATTTTAATAGAGGCGCAAGTACTTTAAACGCTGCTGGCGATTCAAACCCGGAGTGGAACAGGATTTTAACAGGTTCAGTAAGCACTATCCATGGCCATCCTGTATCATTAAAGGGGTTGTCCACTTTCAGCAAATAATTGATATTTTGTGTGATGACAAGTTCTACAATTTTCTACTATATTTATATATCAATTCCTTATGGTTTTCTAGATCTCTGCTTTCTGCTGCACTATATAAAGCTTCTGGGAAACATTTACTTACCTGGTCCGCGCGTGCGACACAATCCCAGCGCAGACACCTGTCCAAGCCGTGCAAACCCTGAAAAAGGTGCAAAGTCTGACGAAAGTCAGTAGCGCGACCCCTACTAAATAAACCCCTCTGTTTACTTCCAGTGTATAGAAATCTATCCATGGTCATGTGATGTCACACAGGTGCACAAGCCATTAGTATTACAGATAGTAATCAGAGGAGTGTTGTATTAACCGCTCATGCACCTACGTGTCCATCACATGACCATGAACAGATTCTATCCACTGGAAGTAAACATAGACGTTTTCTATCGAAGGACAACAAGCAGAGATGTTGAAGACTATGAGGAATGGATACAGAAGGTATATTGGAAAATCGGATAACTTTTCGAATCACAAATTATTATACTGTCATACAAAGATTTGCCTACAAAAAAATAGTAAAATAGAAGTAACTGTTCTCCAGTTTTAGGAAACGTTTCATCAGAAGGAGTCGGGGCGCAGCATGTTCTTCCTGCTATGATGTCTTTTGCTTTTATGATTACACCTATTTTATATTTAATTCATTATTCTTTGACATCGGCTTCTCTGTAGAAAATGTAACGTGAAAAATGTCTCAAATAAAGAGTGTATTAAAAAGTCTACAACTCATAATGATAGCGCTGCCTTTGAATATTACATTTAGATGCTGTTTCAATTCCCATCTCCTCGCCGGTTGGAGGACCCGGTTGGCGCAGGTTGAATTTAGCGAGAATTCAGCCTCGGTGAGATATAAATTTATGTCTAGTCACACAGCACAGGAAGATGAATAATTTAATAGTCAGGTATCCTTCCATTTTATTTAGTAACCATCAGAATTATAGCAGAACTGCAGATTCCATAAATGAATCATAAAAATCAAGATTTTTTCCATTTTCAAAAATGTTTCTCAATAGGAAACTCACAAATGGAAATCACATCCAATTATCCTTTTATATTGTTCAACAACTTGTGGGAATGAAAGGTTGAATGGTAAATGAGAGGTTTCATCAGTGTATAGTGTGTTATAACAAGAGCACGCGCAGAAGGTTTAGGGCCCCACTCCACAGAAAGATCTGTCACATGAAATTAATTTATTTCAATTCATTTTATAATAAATTTATTGGAATAATAGTGGTATTATTCACACATCTGTGCTACATAGTCATACAGTTAAAATACAAATATTTTGTTAGGTATCTGATGGACCTGGATGAAGCCCCCACATCCACCATCTTGGTACACCTCTTACTGAAAGCATAACTGGATCTGGGAGTCTTCAATGCAAAACCTATTGCAGGTCCCACAAACTCTTATATATAGGGACGAGCAGACCTGTTAAGCTTCTGTTGGGGTTAGGGTACTGAACCCACAAGTCTCACCCACAAACGCTGCGGGCAAATGAAGTCAGAGGTCGATGTTGTCACAGGGAATGACAATCTTTGGGAAAATGGCAGCGCACACTCACTGCTGGCATTAAAATAGTGGCAAACACCACTAGCACCTCACTGCCTTCATTTAAAGAGTTAACACACGTGATTAGTGCCAGCACCAGACCCGGGTTTCAACGACCGGGGGATGACCCAAACATGGGACATGACTTTCTTGCTGAAGTCTGAACATTGCACGTTCACTCATCACTAAATATGAGCCAGGGAGCAGCTACACATCGGTGATTTCTGATAAAAGCAATTGCATGTTTGACCTATAATAATAATTCTTTAGATATATATATATATATCGCACACAGATTATGCAGCGCTGCACAGAGCTTACCAATCAGTCCCTGTCCCCATGGGGCTCACAATCTAATCAACCTACTAGTATGTTTTGGAGTGTGGGAGGAAACTGAAGGCCCCAGAGAAAACCCACACAAACACAGAGAGAACATACAAACTCTTTGCAGATGTTGACCTGGGTGGGATTTGAACCCAGGACCCCTGCGCTGCAAGGCAGAAGAGCTACCCACTCAGCCACTATGCTGCCCTACTTTTTTAACATCCGGTTTGGTCACCAAATTGTCCTACCAAATTTGCTCTCTAACTACATGATAGCAATCTGATTGTGGGGGCCCGACTGCTGGGATTATAAGAACGGACCCCCATGGTCACGAAAATGCTGAGCAGTGTGCTTAAAGGGAACCTGTCATCAGAAATTGGCCTAATTAACCAATACCAGTATGTTGTCAAGCAGCTTAACATCTTCTTCTAGACCATGTTTCTTTTATGACCCAGCTGGGTGACATCATCCAGAAAATCAACTTTAAAGTGTCATGTGAATTGGTTGTAACAAGTCAGGAAGGCTGAGAGATTAACATTGAAGTCAAGCTCTCCCCTCCTCTGAAACCTCCTCCCATGTAATTGACAACATGTGCTGAACTTGAGAAGATCTGGTCCATGATGTCCCTGAACGCAGGACCATAATTACAGACAATTCAGCGATTCAAGCCGAAACATGTCAGAGATGGGGCTTCCCTCATACAGGAGTACACTTAAGCTGTGAACATGGGTAGGATCTCTCTATTACGCTGATGTTATTACATGGATTTTGTAACCTGCTCCACTGGGATAATGACAATTTGTGTGATATGAGACTTCATTTAGGTGTATATAACATTGTTATTGAGTAAAAACACCCGAGCCTACCATAGCGACGGATCGCCGCTCCCCGATGACGTCACGGGGAGCGGTGATCCTCGAAAAGATGGGAGCCGCAATCCTTTTGAAGCTGCCGGCGGCGATCAGCGGGAAAACACCCGCGATCGGTGCTGGCACCGATCGCGGTTGTTACCGGTAAGCCTTTGCAGCAAAGACTTACCGGCTATGGAGAGGGCTCAGCGCATGAGCCCTCTCCATGCACCCGCGGCCGACCCGTCACGTGCTATTACGTCACGGGTCGTGAATGGGTTAAGTTGAATTTATATGTAAGTCAGAACTGGTATATTTTACAATTGTAGCTCTAGAAAAAAATTATTTTTTCCCTGTAACAGATTTTAAAAATGTTGTGCTGTCATGGGACCAAGGATTATCAAAATAATTTCATAACAGACACCTTAGAGCAGATCACTGCAGCCTGGGACTAAAGTAAAGCATCCAGAGAGCTTTAGCAGGTCAAAGGGGGCAGAGAGGGGTTGTCTATAAGTCGGGTGTCCTTAAGTCGGAGATCACCTGTATTGGGTAAAGTAAAGCCCTGGTCCTTATAGCTTAGTTCACCAGGTATAGTTTGGCCCACCAGAGCAGCAGGGAACCCTCCAGTGGGCTACATCTTGAACCCAATACTGGAACCAGGACATCCAGGAAAAGATAACCTTGGTAGTATGGTGGCTTATTGGTTAGCATTACAGCCTTGCGGCGCTGGAGACCTGGGTTCCAGTCCGAGGGTCAACATCTGCAGAGAGTCTGTGTTCAATCTCTCCGTGTTTGCGTGGGTTTCCTCTGGTTTCCTCCTACACTCCAAAACATACTGGTTGGTTGATAAAATTGTTAGTCCCATTGGGGACAGGGACTGATTTGTTAAGCTCTGTGCAGCGCTGCGTAATCTGTGTGTGCTATATAAATATTTTTATCTGATGGCCCTTAGGACTCCAGTCCAACGCTGTTCCTACTGTGGCTACAAATTTCACATGCAGACTGAAGGAGGCACATTTATCATAAGTCTGGCTATGTCCGTCTGTTTTTTGGAACTTTTCTTGGCTTTTCTACTTGAATTTGTAACTTTTTAAAACCAAAGTTGCAAGAAGTCGCAAGTAGATCTGAGCTAATTTCTATGCTTAGTCACGGGCAACTGTAGATTTGCACCAAAAATAACTTTTTACAACAGTCTGGATACAGGTGACAATGTAGGGAACACTGCAGAAAACTGGACAATGTCAAATTTTGAAAAGAGTCTGTCTTAGGCACAAAAAAAGTCGCAAATGAGAATAAGCGCCATGAAGGGTCACAAAGATTAAAGAAAAAGACAAGCCAAAGGTTTGATACATGTGCCTCGGTGATTTCTGATAAAAGCAATTGCATGTTTGACCTATAATAATAATAATAATTCTTTATTTATATAGCGCACACAGATTATGCAGCGCTGCACAAAGCTTGCCAAATTAGTCCCTGTCCCCAACGAGGCTCACAATCTAATCAACCTACCAGTATGTTTTGGAGTGTGGGAGGAAACTGAAGGCCCCAGAGGAAACCCAAACAAGCACAGAGAGAACATACAAACTCTTTGCAGATGTTGACCTGGGTGGGATTTGAACCCAGGACCCCAGCGCTGCAAGGCAGAAGTGCTACCCACTCAGCCACTATGCTGCCCTACCTTTTTAACATACAGTTTGGTCACCAACACCAAATTGTCCTACCAAATTTGTTCTCTAACTACATGATAGCAATCATGCTGGGATTATATGAACGGACCCCCATGGTCACGAAAATGCTGAGCACTGCGCTTAAAGGGAACCTGTCATCAGAAATTGGCCTAATTAACCAATACCAGTATGTTGTCAAGCAGCTTAACATCTTCTAGAATCTAGACCATGTTTTTTTAATGACCCAGCTGGGTGACATCATCCAGAAAATCAACTTTAAAGTGTCATGTGAATTGGTTGTAACAAGTCAGGAAGGCTGAGAGATTAACATTGAAGTCAAGCTCTCCCCGTCTCTGAAACCTCTTCCCATGTAATTGACAACATGTGCCGAACTTGAGAAGATCTGGTCCATGATGTCCCTGAACGCAGGAGCATAATTACAGACAATTCGGCGATTCAAGCCGAAACATGTCAGAGATGGGGTTTCCCTCATACAGGAGTACACTTAAGCTGTGAACATGGGTAAGATCTCTCTATTACGCTGATGTTATCACATGGATTTTGCTCCACCGGGATAATGACAAGTTGTGTGATATGAGACTTCATTTAGGTGTATACAACATTGTTACTGAGTAAAAACACTACGTCATGGCTCCGGCTACTTGTTTTAGGTTTATATCCTGTATTACAATATGATTACTCTTTCTCTGTTCCACCGCCTGTTCAATTACTATTATTATCATTGTATTAATTATTAATAAAGATAAAAACATTTTTATTAACTATTTCAGTGTATATCTCTTTGACTTTCCATCCCATAATTTTGGGGTACAATAAGTGAACCATAATTACATTGCACGGGGCATTATAAGGCAGGGAAAGCTTGACCTCAGTGTTAAACTCTCCGCCTCCTTGACTTCATAAAACCAATTTACATCTCACTTCAAAGTTGATCTTCTGGTTGATGTCACCACACTGGGTCAAGAAAAAAACATCATCTAGAGGCTCCTCAGCTGCTTCACAACATACTGGTAGTGGTTTGCTAGGCCAATTTCTGATGACAGGTTCCCTTTAAAGAATAACAGATAAAAGTGACTATCTAAGAAACGTGAAGTTCTTCTGTACAATTCAGTACCATAAATCTGTTTTACTGAAGAAGTATGTAATTATAATGCTGGCAAAGGGTTCTGCCTCTGGTCACGTTCCCCGTCGCAGGCTTACCTTCAGCAGGAACAAAGAGCAAAATTCCCGCTCACCTCCAGCCTGTTTTTAATCGTACACGGAGCCGGAAAAGGACCCACCTCGTTTGAGAAGGCAAAACAACAAGTAAAATAATCCGATGGTCCAGCCAGGTTCCAAAATGTGTTCAAAATTTATTCAAAAATATCAATACATCCACAGTGTATATGCTGTCCACCAACGCGTTTCAGATGGTAAAACCATCCTCAGTCATGGTTTGAACACGTTTTGGAACCTGGCTGGACCATCGGATTATTTTACTTTCAGCAGCCATGTCCGGCAACCCTTAGGGCACGACAGCATCTCTCTCTACTTCGTACAGGAGTAAGGTATTTTCCAGCCAGGCTGTCCCAGCCTATGAGCGTGCACGTCCAGCCATATAGCCCTGCATGACATACTCACTGTGCCAAAGGTTTCTAGCTTGCTAGTCCTGCTGTTTTCCCATGTATGACCTCTGGCTTGTCCCTGACTCTGTTCCTGTTCCGTGCTCTCTGGTATTTTTACCCTAGCTTGTATTCTGAACCTGTGGTGCCTGCCACCACCCTTTGCCTGTTTACGTTTCTGCTTGTACGCTGTCTGCCTATATTTCAGACCGACTTAGACTACCCGCTCTGCCTAACCCCTTAGTACCATGTACCAGTGTCTCTGTGCCGGCTGGGCCAGCTTCTATCTATACTGGGACCACCATAAGAGTTAGCAGTCTTGGAATACTTAAGTACAGGCAGTCCCCAGGTTGCATACAAGATGGGATCTTTAGGTCTTTACTTAACCCTTTCAGGACCTGGCCCTTTTTTGTTTTTTCATTTTTCACTCCCCATGATCAAAAATCCATAACTTTTTTTATTTTTCCATGTACAGAACTGTGTGATGGCTTATTTTCTGCGTAACAAATTGCACTTCATAGAGATGGTATTGAATATTTAATGCCTTGTACTAGGAAGCAGGAAAAAAATTCCAAATGCAGTGAAATTGGTAAAAAAAAACCATTTGTGCCGTCTTCTTGTGGGCTTGGATCTTACGGATTTCACTGAGCGCCCCAAATGACATGTCTACTTTATTCTTTGGGTCGGTACGATCACGTGGATACCAAATTTGTATAGGTTTTATAATGTTTTCATACATTTACAAAAATTAAAACCTCCTGGACAAATTTTTTTTTTATTTTGCCATCTTCTGGGGCAATAGCTTTTCATACTTTGGTGTACGAAGCTGGTGATAGTGTCATTTTTTGCGATTTTGATGCCGTTTCAACTATTAATTTTTGGGACTGTGCGACCTTTTGATCACTTTAGATTAATTTTTTATATTTTCAAAATAGCAAAAAAATGCCATTTTCGCTTGGACGCTATTTTCCGTTACGGGGTTAACATAGTGAAAAAACATACATATTGTGATAGATCGGGCATTTCGGACGCGGGCGACCTAAGTGTTTATGATTTTTACTGTTTATTATTTTTATAGTTCTAGGGAAAGGGGGGGTTGATTGAATTTTTATTTTTTTATTATAATTTTTTTTTTTAAACTTTTTTTTATTTTACTTTTACATTTTTCAGACTCCCTAGGGGACTCTAACCCTAGGTAGTCTGATGTCCTATCATATACTGCATACTACAGTATATGTGGATTTTAGCACATTGTAATGCATGGTTAAACGAGTAAGTAGCCGGGTGTTCGGAAAACCCGGGTTTCATGGCGACGGATGCCGATCCCCGTGAGTCATCGGGGAGCAGCGATCCACGACAAGATGGCGGCGCCTGGCAGCATTGCCGGCGGCGATCGCGGAGAAAGGAAAGAAAACACCCGCGATCGGTGCTAGCACCGATCGCGGGTGTTACCGGTAAGCCTTTGCTGCAATATGCAGCAAAGACTTACCGGCTATGGAGAGGGCTCGGCCCACGAGCCCTCTCCATGCACCGGGACCCATCACTATGAAGTGCAATTTGTTATGCAGAAACAAGCCCTCACACAGCTCTCTACATGGAAAAATCAAAAAGTTATAGATTTTTGAAGGTGGTGAGTGATAAATGGAAATGCAAAAACTAAAACCGCCCTAGTCGTTATGGAGTTAAAGGAAATCTACCATCGGGAATCTACTATGCACAGTAGCTTCAGCTTCTGACAGTAACAGGAGCTACAGTACACGCACAGAGCTCCATGGAAGTCAGTGGAGCAAGAGCCGTACGGTAGAGAAGTGCAAGGAGACAGCACTGCAGTGGCTGAAGGGGGTGGAGTAGCTTTAGCATCTGGAGCTCAGCTAGTACACGCCCCAGTAGCCTCTGCAGGTAATTTACATATTAACTAGACAAAGATTTTCCTGCTGGGGAACAGAGCACAGAATTCCCTCTATCTCAGGTTTACCAATATAATTAGGGTGTGTTCCACTGCCATCTGGTGTTCAAAAGTTAAATATAGCATGTGTTTCATTTACATGATTGTTAGCGCCTCTTTATTTACTTACGCGTTAACCAATTATGTCAACAAGGAGAACATTCCAGAACAATCCATTCTAAATTTAGTATAACACCAGGTGCTAAAAGAGGGAAAAAAAAAAAGAAAAAACTGGATTTCCCTGGGGATTCCTAAGACCGGGTTACCACCTGCCAGAATTTATAGAGACAAACCTCTTCCAGTTTTAAAGGGGTATTCTCGTCTCCGCATTCACATCCAGATTAATTAATCTGCCATATATAAACATTTCTTCAATTAGATATCATTAAAAAAAATGTTCCTGTGAGAAGATAATTTCTCATAAATGTAGTCATATGGTCCCTTAGAAACAAGACTGTGTCCTTGGATACAACCACCTCTGCTGGAGGGATTGCACAAAGAAACAAAAAGGTTTGTATATGAAATGTCCGGGAGTTACTGCAGGTCCCACATACGTCCTGTGGTAATGATCGCTGAATCCTAATGGTCCTGCAGGACTCTATAGCGCATGTCTGGCCACCGCTGCCAGAGTGTGACGTGGTCGTATCCGAGGAAGCTATCTGGTTTCTAAGGGACAACATGACTACATTTATGAGAAATTATCTTCACACAGGAACATTTTTTTTAATAACATCCAATTGAAGGAATGTTTACATAAGGCAAATAAATTTAATTAAATTTAAATGCCCAGATGGGAAACCCCTTTAAAGAGGAATATTTCACGATCTTTAAAGGAAATCAACCACTTACCTTTGGTAGTTTTCCGTTTGAGTCAGGGATATATTCCACGTTGTAATACGCATGTAGGATTTTCTTTTCTTTCGGCAAAAAAACCTTGTTAAAGCTTAGTTTTAAAATTAAGCTAATTAGCTTATGTCGCTCCAGGCTCTCTAAATGAAGACATTTGACGCTCCTACTTTCCTAATTTTTTACGCCTCCTTCCTACTCTTATCACCTCCCCCGCCCCCCCTCCCAAAAGTGGCTTTTATCACTGGAGACAGTGAGCAGCCGGCTGCGCTGCATGAGACTTTTTAAGAGCCAGCTGAAAGTCAATAGGTGCCAACGTGTAAACAAGGGAGTGCTTGCGAATGAGATTCAATTAGATGTCATTAAAAAAAATGTTCCTGTGAGAAGATAATTTCTCATAAATGTAGTCATATGGTCCCTTAGAAACAAGACTGTGTCCATAGATACGACCACCTCTGCTGGAGGGATTGAACAAATAAACAAAAAGGTTATTGTATATAAAATGTCCGGGAGTTACTACATGTCACACAGCCGTCCTGTGGTATTGAAAGCTGAATCCTAATGGTCCACTTAAAATCTAACTTTTATTACCATATTAAAATTTGAAAACCACTCTTCAGTAAACTGAATGTTTATTCAGGCTAACCAGTGTGTGTCTCAGATCATAGGTTATTTAGTCCGTAATTCCACACTGGAATAAAGTGCTTTTAAATAGTGTTATCTAGTCCACCATGCGCAGCAACCAGCATTATCCCTGTGAAGGTAGCTTCTAAAATAACGCCCCTCTTAGGTGCTTGTGCACACAGTGGACCAAAGTGCTAGTGCAAAGTGAAGGTAGTGCTGAAGATAAAGTGCTACATTCCACTCTCATTTGAAATCCTAGCACTCAGCCGAGTATTGATTGTTCATTGGATGCTAATTCTGCCTTGGTCTGTCAGCATTCCTAATCTGCCTAACACATTCTACGCCTGACGCGTTTCTACAATCCCATTGTGTGGGTATTGTGTCATCAGAGGCATGTAAACATATGTAAGGATGTAAGTAACAAGAGCGACTGCACATCACGTTGTTTTCTCATGTGCAGCCGCCTAAGAGTTCTCGGCACTATCTGGCGCGCGCGAGCGCACGCTAAGGATATAAAGGGAACCACCCACCCAGAGGGCGGTCCTCAACAGCCACCTAACCAATCCGGATCGGGGGGGGGCGTTCCCAAAGAAGAGGGCTCGTACCGCGGAAGACCAATAACGCTACTTCCAGGTACAAGGTACGGCATTTACAGGACCTCCCACTGAGTCCAAATAGCCGAGTGGAGAATCTAGCACATCAGGGACCATGTCATTTGCCATGTCACCACCATGATCATGTCGTTAGGGCTCAGACATAATTTGTATTGGTCCCGATATTCTCCTAAACAATTTCATCTATATAACGGGGGATCGTATTGCGGCACTACCATTATGCCTAAACAACAGAGCAATAAGTAGAAAAATTATCTGCCAAAGCAGGATCTCCAGGGAGAAGAGAAAACAATCTAATACGGTATTCGGGGTACTGTAGTAGGGCAAACAAGGCACCTCAGATAAGGCCTATATGTCGAGCCCCATATATTACACATGGATGCAATGGCCAGAATTAGATGTTAGAGGAGTCTGGTGTCAACGTATGTACCCCAAGAAAATGGGTTAATATTGCATAATTCAGAGAAAGCAAGCAAAGCTGACCATCTCATTCAAGCCCTGCGGCTTCTCTGTTAGTAGCGTACAGATCCATCTCGCCTCACGTTGGAGTAGGGTGCGATCCCAGTCGCTTCCACGTATTGGGGGTACAACCAGTTCCACACCCTGAAAACCGATGCTTGAGGGATCCCCCCCATGCGTTTCCCACACATGTCGCGCGATGGTAGTGTCCTTTTCATTAATGATGTCCCTAATGTGTTCTCGAATGCGTACACGGAATTCCCTATGTGTCTTCCCTACATATTGAATCCCACATACGCATGTCAACAGGTAGATCACTCCGCTGCTCCTGCAGTTGATACTTAAGTCAGGGATATATTACACGTTGTAATACACATGTAGCATTTTCTTTTCTTTTGGCAAAAAAACCTTGTTAAAGCTTAGTTTTAAAATTAAGCTAATTAGCTTATGTCGCTCCAGGCTCTCTAAATGAAGACATTTGACGCTCCTACTTTCCTAATTTTTTACGCCTCCTTCCTACTCTTATCACCTCCCCCGCCCCCCCTCCCAAAAGTGGCTTTTATCACTGGAGACAGTGAGCAGCCGGCTGCGCTGCATGAGACTTTTTAAGAGCCAGCTGAAAGTCAATAGGTGCCAACGTGTAAACAAGGGAGTGCTTGCGAATGAGATCCTCCATCCCTCTAGAGGAGTCTGATCAACTCACTTTTAGGGTAATACTGTTCTGTAAAGGCAATTAGTAATGGTAGATTCTGCCTTGACAGGCAAGGGTTAAAACTATGTAATTCTTGTTATCCAATGATGTTCCAATCTGTACGCTGGAGTGTGATTGGAGAGTGAGCACCACCTGACCAGGGAATGATAAAACCCCTGGACAGGAAGGGGCAAGGTCTCTTGAGGCCCAGCTCCTGACTGAGGAACAACTCTTGGAACCCAGCTCTCCTCGAGAGCACACCTTCTAAAACACTCACTGAGTGACCAGAGAAAGAGTGTCAGTGCACCACTAGCACAGACACACAGAACACCCAGGACAAAGCTGCAGCTTCCAGCATTGGACACAGCTTCCTGCACCTACTACCAGGCTGGTGAATCTACTCCTGAGGATCACTCTCCATGACCACTCCAGTAATCCAGAATTCTCCAATAATCCATCATCTGTTCTGAAATCGTTTGGCTCGTTGCCTGCAGTTGTTCCAATAAAGAACCGTCAGTTACTTTTGCACAACGCTGCCTCCGTCTGGTCCCTGAATATGTCTGTACCATCAAGGGCTCCCCCATCCATTACCCAGGGACATATACCACGGACACTAAGGGGTTGCCCCAGGGGAGATCCAGTACATCAGCCTCTCCCTCTCTACAATTTCTTGCACACACCACCTGCTGGAGACCTGCCAGGCTGTAGGACAGCCCTCCGGTCCCCATACCAAGCACTGTGACCACAGCGTGCCTAGGCTGCAACCACCAGACACTCCGGTATTCTGGGCCCTGGCTGCCTCCAGGCCGCAAGAAAAGGCTAGGCCCCGGTGGGGGATGTTGCAGTAGCATAGGATAAGGAATGCATCTGTTGCCAATGGGTAAGATTATCTAGCTTGGCTTAACAGAGTTGGCCAGGCTAAATCCAGAGTAGAGCTATTCTGGTTCGTAATGCCCTGTCCAGAGGGCCATTACATTGGAAATATGTTCTTTCTGGAATAGATATAATGATTTGGCTTTAATCCCACATCATGTAATTAGGCTTCCTGAAAGTTAAGCTGAATGTTAAGGTGGCTGCCTTACAAAGTAGCTAAGAGGCATTGTTTTTCTTATCTTAACCTGGAAAACTAATTTCCATATTTTCCAGAATCCCATCTTGGCGCATCAATAGCTGTAAGGAGAGCTCTTTTTTCCCAGCCTTAGTCAAAAACCTCTAACTCGTCTAAACCAGTTTCCTACTCTGTGTTGAAGAGATGCAACCACATAGAAATGTACTGTACTGGTTTGGCTTTAATCCCGCATCATGTCATGATGTTAAGAGGGTTGCCTTAAAGGGTAGTTAAAGAGGCATTGCTTTCCTTGTCCCATCCTGGAAAACTTATTTGCATATTTCCCAGAATCCTCTAGTAAAGCATCAAGATCTATAAGCATCCACACACCTGCAAGATAACCCTTCCCGGCATAGTTTTGCGTAAACCCTGCAAACACTCAATAGTGAATGTTAGCAGGATTCAGTGAGTCTGCAGGCAAGGGGCAGGATTGCACTGTGCCGGCCCACTCCACTGACAGCCACGCCCCCTTCATGCCTCCTCCACGCTTACATGGCATGGAGGTGGCGTAGTTGCTAGAATAATCTCAGTAATCTCATTTGCTGGCTCACATATTAGCAGCAGAGAAGATTGGAAGATGAGAGCAACTGGGGAATGGGGAGAGGTGAGTATATCCTGTTTATTATTTTTTAATTAAGCTGCAACAAGAAGGAGAAGGAAAAGAGGAGGCCCTCTGTAGATTATGGGGGCCCCCAGGATAAGGGTATGACGTGGTGACCACTATATGAAGGAGATATGCAGTTATTTGGGACAGTAAACCACTTTAGGGTAATACTAGCAATACTAGCAGCCCTATAAAAATGTAATCTAGGCGCCATGCACACAACAATATGGGAAATTGGGGGTCGGATAACAAGCCCCATAGAGATCTACGGTACATAAACACAATGCAGCAAGCACATAGCTCAGCTTTCTATGCAGAAGGGAGGGGTGAGAAGCGCTCACTCCCCTTCCTTTCACCACCGACCGTGTGAATGAGGCCTTATACTTACCTGATTACTCATCACATGCACAGTGATTTAGTGAAGCCAGAGTGGTACACCGTGGCTTTAGTCCATATGTGCCATATATTGGGTACCTCTCAAGTGAAGCAGAGCTGAACAAAGACACAGGTGTCAAAAATACCAAAGATGGTTCTTCTGGACCTCTAAGTAAGTATACCCTTGGACAGCGCTTATATGGGGCCACTAAACCTCTGATACATAGAGACCTATGGGTGGTTCAATATTAAAGTAATCTAAAAAGGTCACAAAAAATGAAATCAAAATTTTGCCAAGGTAGATCATAAGGGGTTAAACTGAATCTTCTGTGTGGTAACATTTAAGGCTTTTTACTAGTCTGTTGACCACAGCAGACGATTATGATTGATGATTGTTTTGTTTTCTTGGACAATGATGAGATTCTCCTATTACTTTATTAGACCACTAATGATGATACAGTTTGTGCATGTCTCTCCAGTATACTTCTGGCTCATATCGGACAGGTAGGAATATTATATATATCGAGTGAGTAGCACTTCTGCCTTGCAGCGCTGGGGTCCTGGGTTTGAATCCCACCCAGGTCAACATCTGCAAAGAGTTTGTATGTTCTCTCCGTGTTTGCGTGGGTTTCCTCCGGGTCCTCCGGTTTCCTCCCACACTCCAAAACATACTGGTAGGTTGTTTAGATTGTGAGCCCCATGGGGACAAGGACCAATTTGTCATGCTTTGAGCAGCGCTGCCTAATCTGTGTGCGCTATATAAATAAAGAATTAGTATAATATATCAAGTTAGCTGATTAGAGCACACTTGCAATTTTAGTAAGATTAGAAATATGTAAGAGAAAGACAGATATTACAAATATAAAATACATTGAAAAATATTAAAATGCAGAGAGGGTTGGGGTTGGGATCGTTGGGTTGGACTTTAGGGAGAACCCTGTTCTGTTTTCCATAGTGTTTTCTAAAACACTCACTAAGTGACCAGAGAAAGAGTGTCAGTGCACAGACACACAGAACACCCAGGACAAAGCTGCAGCTTCCAGCATTGAACACAGCTACCTCCCAGCCTGCACCTACTACCAGGCTGGTGAATCTACTCCTGAGGATCACTCTCCATGACCACTCCAGTAATCCGGAATTCTCCAATAATCCGTCATCTGTTCTGAAATCGTTTGGCTTGTTGCCTGCAGTTTTTCCAATAAAGAACCGTCAGTTACTTTTGCACAATGCTGACTCCTTCTGGTTCCTGAATATGTCTGTACCATCAAGGGCTCCCCCATCCATTACCCAGGGACATATATCATGGACACTAAGGGGATGCCCCAGGGGAGATTCAGTACATCAGCCTCTCCCTCTCTACAATTTCTCGCACACACCACCTGCTGGAGACCTGCCAGGCTGTAGGACAGCCCTCCGGTCCCCATACCAAGCACTGTGACCACAGTGTGCCTAGGCCGCAACCACCAGCCACTCCAGTATTCTGGCCCCCAGCTGCCTCCAGGCCGCAATAAAAGGCTAGGCCCCGGTGGGGGATGTTGCAGTAGCATAGGATAAGAAATGCATCTGTTGGCAATGGGTAAGATTACCTATCTTGGCTTAACAGAGTTGGCCAGGCTAAATCCAGAGTAGAGCTATTCTGGTTCGTAATGCCCTGTCCAGAGGGCCATTACATTGGAAATATGTTCTTTCTGGAGTAGATATAATGATTTGGCTTTAATCCCACATCGTGTAATTAGGCTTCCTGAAAGTTATGCTTAATGTTAAGGTGGCTGCCTTACAAAGTAGCTAAGAGGCATTGTTTTTCTTATCTTAACCTGGAAAACTAATTTCCATATTTTCCAGAATCCCATCTTGGCGCATCAATAGCTGTAAGGAGAGCTCTTTTTTTCCCAGCCTTAGGCTACATTCACACTGCCGTGAGCCCGCCGCACCGTAGCACGGCAGGCACACGCCAGCGGGGGGGGGGAGAGGAGGAGGAGGTGAGCGCAGCTCACCCCCGCCCCTCTCCATAGGAACATATGTGCTGCACCGTACCGCTCCCGTAGGGCGCCGTGAGCCCATAGAAGTGTATGGGGGACGTATATCGGCCGCATATACGTCCCCCATACTGTAGTGTGAATGTAGCCTTAGTCAAAAACCTCTAACTCGTCTAAACCAGTTTCCTACTCTGTGTTGAAGAGATGCAACCACATAGAAATGTACTGTACTGGTTTGGCTTTAATCCCGCATCATGTCATGATGTTAAGAGGGTTGCCTTAAAGGGTAGTTAAAGAGGCATTGCTTTCCTTGTCCCATCCTGGAAAACTTATTTGCATTGAGAGTGTCGTAGTGGGGTAGCTTCCTCCACTGTAGTACTCTCTCTGTCTTCTCCCATCTCTGCGAGGGGCACATTCGTCCTGGGTTCCAGTGGTCGTTGACCAGCCATTGGGGGAAGCCACCACTCCTCATCAATAATCGCGGTAGCTGGAGGTTGCGGGACACTTTCGTTGGTAACAGGGGGTCTAGTAACAAAGGCACATGGCCTCAATAAATTCCGATGCACCATCCTTGTGGGTCCCTGCTTCCCTTCTTGTCTCACCTCGAATACCGGCATGTGTGGGTTTGGCTGCCGAACAACTTCATATGCTTGTGGTTCCCACCGCCAACACAGCTTTCCTCTCCTCTGGGCAACCAGGTTATACACGTCCTGTATTCTTTTACGATGATCTCCCATCCATGTCTGAGGAGTCCATTCTTCCACTTCATGTTCATTTGGGACCATCATGAGGCTGAAGGGACATCGACCATTTCTCCCAAACATTAGCAAGAAAGGCGAATATCCTCTAGTAGAGTGCACTGTATTATTGTAGACCCACACTAGCTCAGCCACAAAGTCAGGCCACCTTTCCCTCTTTTCCTCTTCTAGGGTTCGCAGCATTTGCAGCAAAGTTCTATTCATGCGCTCACAAGCACCATTACCTTGTGGGTGATAAGGGGTGGTCCGTGTCTTTCTAATCTGGTAAAGTCGGCACAGCTCTTCAATGACTTGTCCTTCAAAGCAGGCTCCTTGATCAGAGTGCAGTTGGTTGGGACATCCATACACCAGAATAAAGTTCTTCCATAAAGCCAAGGCGGCAGTTTCCGCCGTTTGATCACGTGTAGGGACAGCAACTGCAAACTTGGTAAAGTGATCAACGATGACCAACAAGTATTTGAACCCTCGCACAGATTCTGCCACAGTGAGGTAGTCGCTCATAACTAGCTGTAATGGATAACAAGTTTGGATGTTTCTTACTGGTGCCTGTTGCTCTGATGCTCGAGCAAGTCCACAATTCCAGCATCTGTTACAAATATCCTCAGTTAGTCTCCTCAAGCTGCGGTGGAAATAATACCTTTGTAGCCACTCAAAAGTTTTGGAAGAACCAAAGTGTCCTTTTTTCTCATGCATCCATAGTACTATTCCCTCCACCTCCTTTGAAGGCATCACCACTTGCCAGGTCGGGCCTATCTCTGAGGGGAGCTGCACTTGCCTGTAGAGTACCCCGGCTCGAACTTTCAGCCTCTCTCTCTGCTGCCTGAGCCTTTTCCCATCTGGTAAAAGGGCATCTCGCTCACCTGGTGTAGGACCATGTCCCATCTGTAGCCAATCTCGCACTTTTCGTATCTGGAGATCACTTTGCTGCCTATTCCTCCAATCTTCTTCAGACCCTCCAGTCCAAACCTCAGCTTCGATATCCTGAACTGCAACAGACCTATGAGGCAGCATGGGTTGACTGAAGTCAGGAGTCTCATCTCCTTCACGGTCTTCATCTGTGGTACCAGTGGGTCTCTCCACAGGGTTACGGGATAACGCATCTGCATTAGCATTTTCCCGTCCCGGATGGTACTGTGTTTTAAAGTTAAACTTACTGAGCCGGGCCATCCACCGCTGCTCCAACGCCCCCAACTTGGCATTCTCCAGATGAACTAAAGGGTTATTGTCGGTCATCAATGTGAACTGTGCCCCTGTTAAGATATCAGAGAACTTCTCTGTAATGGCCCAAACAACAGCCAGCAATTCTAGCTTGAATGAACTGTAGTTATCAGGGTTCTTTTCCCCATCTCTTAAAGTCCGGCTGGCGTATGCTATGACTCTCTCTTGGCCTCCTTGCACCTGGGTCAGCACAGCCCCCAAACCTTTCAAGCTCCCATCAGTCTGTAGCACAAAGGGCAAATTATAATCCGCATAAGCCAGAATCGGAGCACTGGTTTAGAGTCTCTTTAGTTCCAAAAAAGCCTGTTCTGCATCGTCATTCCAGGAGAGCACTCTTCGCTTGGCCTCCTCTGGGGTGGCTCCCTGAAGAAGGGCATACAAAGGGGCTGCAATCTTAGCAAAGTCTTTAAGGAAACGCCTATAATAGCCCACTAAGCCCAAGAAGGACCGCAGTTCATTCACTGTACGGGGGGTTGGCCATTGCTGCACTGCACGTACCTTAGAGTCCACGGGCAGGACCCCATCTTTGGAAACGATATGGCCCAAATATTCTATGCTCTCCCGGGAACAAATGACATTTGTGGGGATTCAACTTCAAACCGTGGACCTCCAGTCTTGCTAACACCTGGTCAAGTTGCTTCAGGTGCTCCGTGAATGAGGAGGAAAATATGATAATGTCATCAAGGTAGATGAGCAGGCACTCATAGTTTAAGTCCCCCAGGCATAGCTCCATCAGTGTCTGGAACGTGGCAGGTGCATTGTTTAGTCCAAATGGCATGCGCAGGAACTCAAACAGCCCCATGGGGGTAACAAAGGCTGTGTTCTCCCGATCCTTCTCAGCAATTGGCACCTGCCAGTACCCACTAGCCAAGTCCAGTGTAGAAAAGTATTGAGCACGCCCCAGTGCTGCCAACGAATCCTCAATGCGGGGAAGTGGGTAAGTATCTCTTACTGTGCAAGCATTAAGACGTCTGTAATCCACACAGAACCGGAGGGTCCCATCCTTTTTCTTCACTAACACAATTGGAGAAGCCCATGGGCTCTTGCTGGGACGGATGACCTCCTTCTCTTGCATTTGTTTTAACATGGCCTTGACCTCTTGATACAGGGCTGGAGGAATCTGTCGGTAACGCTGCCTGATTGGGTGAGCATCCCCAGTTGGGATCTCATGCTGTAGTGTCTGTGTAAGGCCTAAGTCTGCCTCATGTAGGGAGAAAGCACCAAGGTGGGCGGCTAGGACTGAGGATAGTTTGGACTTCTCTGTTGTGGTCAACCCTGCCCCTCTGAGCACACTTCATTCAGGATTTTCTCAGCTGAGAGGGGGTGGTTCTCTGCCCTCACTTGGCACAGGGTGACATGTGAAGAACAATATATATGTGTGAAGAAGACATTGCAGATGTATGGAAACATCTGCAATGTGTTCTTTACACACATATATATTGTTCTTCACATGCTATTTTGTTCGCAGCGCTCCGCGCGTATCTCCCGACAAGTAAGCAGATGTGCCGAACATCTGTAATCTATTCTGCACTGTGTTCTGCACTGTGTTTTTATCTTAAATGATCCTGTGGTCACTGTGTTCACTGTGTACAATGTTTTTATTCTATTCTTCACTGTTCTTCATTGTGTTTTTTTAATTAAATGATCGTTCGCGAGCAGGGGAAATACTGTTATACTGGTCACCTAGCAACCCTTACGTTTAAAACGCATTGCACTCGCATTGCACTTGCAATGATTGCGAGTGCAATGCGTTCTTGATGCATCTCCATAGACTTGAATGGGGCGTGAAAAACGCGCGTGACCCGCAAAAATAGAGCATGCTGCGATTTTGACGCGCGTGCAAACGAACGCAAGCACGCGCGTTAAAAACCACGCTAATGGAGAAAGACCCATTGAATACAATGGGACAGAGTGCAATGCGAGTTCTGAGCGTCAAATGCACGCGCAGAACTCGCGCGTGAAAAACGCCAGTGGAGAAGGGGCCTAATGGCCCAAACAACAGCCAGCAATTCTAGCTTGAATGAACTGTAGTTATCAGGGTTCTTTTCCCCATCTCTTAAAGTCCGGCTGGCGTATGCTATGACTCTCTCTTGGCCTCCTTGCACCTGGGTCAGCACAGCCCCCAAACCTTTCAAGCTCCCATCAGTCTGTAGCACAAAGGGCAATTTATAATCCGCATAAGCCAGAATCGGAGCACTGGTTAAGAGTCTCTTTAGTTCCAAAAAAGCCTGTTCTGCATCATCATTCCAGGAGAGCACTCTTCGCTTGGCCTCCTCTGGGGTGGCTCCCTGAAGAAGGGCATACAAAGGGGCTGCAATCTTAGCAAAGTCTTTAAGGAAACGCCTATAATAGCCCACTAAGCCCAAGAAGGACCGCAGTTCATTCACTGTATGGGGGGTTAGCCATTGCTGCACTGCACGTACCTTAGAGTCCACGGGCTGGACCCCATCTTTGGAAACGATATGGCCCAAATATTCTATGCTCTCCCGGAACAAATGACATTTGTGGGGCTTCAACTTCAAACCGTGGACCTCCAGTCTTGCTAACACCTGGTCAAGTTGCTTCAGGTGCTCCGTGAATGAGGAGGAAAATATGATAATGTCATCAAGGTAGATGAGCAGGCACTCATAGTTTAAGTCCCCCAGGCATAGCTCCATCAGTCTCTGGAACGTGGCAGGTGCATTGTTTAGTCCAAATGGCATGCGCAGGAACTCAAACAGCCCCATGGGGGTAACAAAGGCTGTTTTCTCCCGATCCTTCTCAGCAATTGGCACCTGCCAGTACCCACTAGCCAAGTCCAGTGTAGAAAAGTATTGAGCACGCCCCAGTGCTGCCAACGAATCCTCAATGCGGGGAAGTGGGTAAGCATCTCTTACTGTGCAAGCATTAAGACGTCTGTAATCCACACAGAACCGGAGGGTCCCATCCTTTTTCTTCACTAACACAATTGGAGAAGCCCATGGGCTCTTGCTGGGACGGATGACCTCCTTCTCTTGCATTTGTTTTAACATGGCCTTGACCTCTTGATACAGGGCTGGAGGAATCTGTCGGTAACGCTGCCTGATTGGGTGAGCATCCCCAGTTGGGATCTCATGCTGTAGTGTCTGTGTAAGGCCAAAGTCTGCCTCATGTAGGGAGAAAGCACCAAGGTGGGCGGCTAGGACTGAGGATAGTTTGGACTTCTCTGCTGTGGTCAACCCTGTCCCCTCTGAGCACACTTCATTCAGGATTTTCTCAGCTGAGAGGGGGTGGTTCTCTGCCCTCACTTGGCACAGGGTGACCACTCCCGCTTCTGTCCCACTGACCTCCAGTTCCCATGAAGACTGACCTGAGATCTGTACTTCCTGTACTGGATACACTTCTGTCATGTGCTCTCGGGGTGGCAATGTCACTACATGGTCATTCACGTTCATTACCCGAACAAGGACACGGCCATCTTGCACATCGCACAAGGTGCGGCCCACAGCTACTCCTTCCATTTGAAGACTGGGTTCCACCATCACTGTAGTACCTTGTAACTTTAGTCCCGTGCCTACAGGCAGTGGAACCAGCAACTCATGTCTTGCCGGCACACGTAATGCTCTGGAATGGGGTACTCTTATGCTTCCCAGTCGGCCAGTGACTCCTTCCAGCTCTGCCTTGATCCGGCACTGTCTAAAAGCTCTCTGTAAAGCTCTGTGGGGTGGACGATTATCAGGAACATGTTTCCAATACTTTGGCCCCAACTCACGAGCCATGAGTCCATCAAGGGCTTGCAACACATTCATGCCAAGGATAACTGGCACTTGAGAGTCCATGGTGTTCTGCACTACCACTACACCTTTTCCTTTCACCATACGACCCCAGATCTCGATGTCAGCTTGCATGACTCCAAGGGTTTGGATTGGAAGGTTATTGGCTGCTTTCAAGTTCACCCATGATGCGCTGTCTTTATACATATTTGTTGAGAAATGTCTTTCAAATGCTGCCCGGGCCAGGGTTGTAACTTGGGAGCCCGTGTCCACTAAACATGGCAACTCTACTCCGTTTAACTTGGCTCTGACCACCGGACTCTCACCAACTAAATCCTGGACTTCTAACAGGGGGCATAACTTCATGCTGCCTCCTGCGGTTTGCCCCACAACCGCAGGTGGATCTAGTTTAAATCCCCGGAGTTGGCAACAGCACCCCGTCGTGGACAGTTCCTGGCCATATGGCCTACTTCACCACACTCCCAACACTTCCGTCTGCTTTCGTTCCTGTTTACAGTACCTCGTTCTCTTGTAGCTCTATTTCTACCACTTTCCTGGTTATGCTGCATCAGCCCGCCATTTTGGGTACAGTGTCTCTTTAAGGTCTCGAAGTGCTTCCTCCAGAGAATTCAGCCTGAACTCCAATGTTCTCTCTCGAACGGGTGCTACCTGGATCTGCGTTGCACCAGGAGTTGCTTCACACTCTTCCTCTCTCTCAAGCGTGATGGCTTCTTTCAATACTTGTTGGAGGGTGAGGTGAGGATCTAGCTTTACACGCTCTCTCAGAGTTCTCAGCAGTGGCTGGCTCCTCATGCCCAGTAGGAATTGATCTCGCATCACCAGCTCTGTGTTTGTGAAGGATGCTGCTCCCGCTACTTCTTTCTTTTCCAAAGCAGCCATAAGCTCCCGCAGACTATTTGCATACTGAGATAATGACTCATTCTCTTTCTGGTAACATGAGAAGAATCTTTTCCTTAATACTGCTTCCGAAGTCATATCCCCATATACATCCTCAAGAAGAGACAGAATCTGTTCAAACCTTTCTCTTTGGCGCGCTGGACGCAACATCACTGTTTTTCGGGCCTCTCCCTCCAGTGTACTGAGCGCCAATTCTGCTTTTAGATGTGGGGCTATATTACACAGTCGAGCCGCTCCTTCAAGTCTTTCCTTCCAGTCTTCCAGAGAAATGTTTTCCCCATTGAACTTGGGCAGGTGGCTCAATAGTGCTCCCACTGGGACTGTGTGTGGGGCGGAAGTAACTCTGTCATTCGCCATGTCTGTCTCCATCCTGCCGAACTACGCCAGATGTAATGTTGCAGGGGAGACGACAGACAACGTGCTGAATATAACAATAAACTTTACTGAACTAGTAATAAATACAGAAAATGTCCATATAATGCAGATAATAATGCAGATGGATTTCCTTTAGCCTCACTGCAGGAATGGGGGTCTTTCTTCAGCCGCACGCCTGCGGGACGGGAGACTCCCTCTCCGTCCACGCTGTCCTAAGACCTCACCTGCAGACTGTCCTTTTCTGGTGCTCACCACCAGAGTTCTGGGCACAGTACTTTCTCTCCTTAGTACCAAGTAGGGGCTTATATCTTAGCCAGGAGCACACAGGCACAGCAACACTTCTGCCTCTCATCAGCTCCTTTGACCTCTCACACTGAATCACTTCCTTTTCCTGCTCCTTGCAGAATCTCCTCTTCTGTACCCTGGTGCAATCTACTGGACAAAGATCCACACTGCAGCCCCTTGTTACAGGTGTACAAAGTATTATTCAGAATTTAAATGTCCAAGAACTCAACACCAGTCAAGGGGGGGGATGTTAAATTATTTAGCAGTTTGACTGGTTTTTATTGTTGTATTGTTAATAAAAGGTTGTGGCCAATTAATAAAAGCAGCAGAGTGTTGATGAGTCTGGAATGTAGGCAGGGGAGGGGGGAGAGGAGGGAGAGACAAGACCACGGCTGAATATAACAATAAAACTTTACGAACTAAAAAGGAATACAGAAAATGTCCAGGTAATGCAGATAATAATGCGTGGGATTTCCTTTCGCCTCACTGCAGGAATGTGGGTCTTTCTTCAGACGCACGCTGCGGGACGGGAGACCCCTCTACGTCACGCTTGTCCTAAGACCCACCTGCAGACAGTCCTTTTCTTGTGCTCACCACAGAGTTCTGGGCCACAGTACTTTCTCTGCCTTAGTACTAAAGTAGGGGCTTATATCTTAGCCAGGAGCACACAGGCACACCACCACTTCTGCATCTATCAGCTCCTCTGACCTCCACAATCAATCACTTCATGTTCCGTGACTCCTGCAGAATCTCCTCTCTGCTACCCTGGGTGCCATCTATGGACAAAGATCCACCACTGCAGCCCCTTGTTACACCTCTTCCCCAGGGTTATTAAGGGTGCCGTCCCGACAACCGAGTTTGCACAACATAATCCTCAAAAATTCGTGTTGGCATCCGACAAAGTTGGAGCGTTTTGAGAGTTGTGTAGTGGGGTAGCTTCCTCCCTTGTAGTACTCTCTCTGTCTTCTCCCATCTCTCTGCGAGGGGCAACATTAGTCCTGGGTTCAGTGGTGGTTGACCAGCCATTGGGGGAAAGCCACCATACGCATAATCATCGCGTGCGGAGGCTGCGGACACTTGAGTTGGTACAGGGGGTCTAGTACCAAAGGACCTGGGCATCAATAAATTACGATGCACAATCATTTGGGTCCTGCTTCCTTTTCTTGTCTCACCTCGAAATACTGGCATGGTGGGTTGGATGCGAAAACTTCATATGCTTGTGGTTCCACGCCAACACAGCTTTCCTCTCCTATGGGCAGCTTTGTTTGCAACAAAGCAAAACAGTCACCAATCTGCAAGGGTGGTAGTTCTCTCAGCTTTCGATGCACTCCAGATCACGGGGGCACAAACGGTGGGCAACCAGGTTATACACGTACTGTATTCTTTTCGATGGATCCCCCATCATGTCTGAGGAGTCCATTCTCAACTTCAGTTCATTTGGGACCATTCATGAGATTGAAGGGAATCGACCATTTCTCCAAACATTAGCAAGAAAGGCGAATTCCGTAGTAGAGTGAACTGTATTATTGTAGACCACACAGCTCAGCCACAAAGTTCAGGCCACCTTTCCTCTTTTCCTCTTCTGGGTGCGCGCATTTTTTTTTTTTTTTTACAGCAAAGTTCTATTCATGCGCTCACAAGCACCATTACCTTTGTGGGGTGATAAGGGGTGGTCGCGTTGTCTTTCTTAATATGGTAAGTCGGCACCAGCTCTTCAATGCTTGTCCTTCAAGCAGGCTCTTGATCAGAGTTTGCAGGTGGTGGGACCATCCATACACCAGAATAAAGTTCTTCCATAAGGCCAAGGGCGGCGGTTTCCGCCGTTGATCATTGGTAGGGACAGCAACTGCAAACGTGGTAAGTGATCAACGATGACCAACAAGTATTTAACCACGCACAGATTCTGCCACGTGAGGTAGTCAATCATAACTAGCGGTAATGGATAACAAGTTGGATGTTTCTTACTGGTGACTGTTGCTCTGAGCTCGAGCAGTCCACAATTCCGCATCTGTTACAAATATCCTCAGTTAGGCTCCTCAAGCTGGGGGGAAAATAATACCTTGTAGCCACTCAAAAGTTTTTGGAAGAGCAAGTGTCTTTTTTTAATGCATTCCACAGTACTATTCCCCCACCTCCTTTGAAGGCACCGCCACTTGCCAGGTCGGGACATCTCTGAGGGGAGCTGCACTTGCCTGTAGAGTACCCCAGCACGAACTTTCAGCATCCCTCTGCTGCCAGAGCTCTTCCCATTGGTGAAAGGGGCATCTCGCTCAACCTGGTGTAGGACCATGTCCCTCTGTAGCCAAATCTCGCACTTTTTAGTATATCTGGAGATCACTTTGCTGCCTATCCTCAATCTTCTCAGACCCTCCGTCAAACTTCAGCTTCGATTCCGAACTGCAACAGACTTATGAGGCCAGAATGGGTTGACTGAAGGTCAGGAGTTCCTCTCCTTCACGGTCTTCATCTGTGGTACAAGTGGGTATGTAAAAAGGGGGAGAGCGAAACGCATACATGCATTAGCATTTTCCTGTCCCGGACGGTACTGTGTTTTAAAGTTTTAAACTTACTGAGCCGGGCCCCATCCACCCTGCTCCAACGCCCCCAACTGGCATTCTCCGATGAAACTAAAGGGTTATGGATTGGGTCATCAAATGTGAAATGTGCCCCTGTCAAGATATCAGAAAACTCTCTGTAATGGCCCAAACAACAGCCAGCAATTCTAGCTGGCTCGAACTGTAGTTAATCAGGGGTCTTTTCCCCATCTCTAAAGTCGCTGGCGTGATATGTATGACTCTCTCTTGGCCTCCTTGCCAACCTGGTCAGCACAGCCCCAAACCTGTCAGCTCCCATCGTCTGTAGCACCAAAGGGCCAAATTATACTGCAAAAGCAGATCGGAGCCTGGTTAAAGAGCTCGTAGTTCACAAAAGCCCTGTTCTGCATCAAATTCCAGGAGGAGCAATCTTCGTTGGCCTACTCTGGGTGGCTTCCCTGCGAAAGGGCATACAAAAGGGGCTGCAATTAGCAAAGTCTTTAAGGAAACGACTATAATAGCCCACTAACCCCAGAAGTACCGCAGTTCATTTCAATATACGGGGGGTTGGCATTGCTGCATGCAAGTACCTTAGAGTCCACGGGCTGACCCATCTTTGGAAACGGATATGGCCAAATATTCTATGCTCTCGGAACAATGAATTTGTGGGGGCTGTCAAATTCAAACGTGGACCTCCAGTTATTGCGAAACACCTGCGTCAAGCGGCTTCAGGTGCTCCGTGAATGAGGGAGGAAAATATGATAATGTCATCAGGTAGATGAGCAGACACTCATAGTTTAAGTCCCCCAGGCATAGTCCCTCAGTCTCTGGAACGTGGCAGGTGCATTGTTTAGTCCAAATGGAGGCAGGGAACTCAAACAGGCCCATGGGGGTGGTGGTAAACAAAGGCCTGTGTTTCTCCCGATCCTTCTCAGCGATTGGCCACCTGCCAGTACCCACTCTCCAAGTCCAGTGTGAGAAAAGTATTGGCACGCCCCAGTGCTGCCAGACGAATCCTTCAATGCTGGGAAGGGGTAAGCATCTCTTACTGTGCAAGCATTAAGACATCTGTAATCCACACAGAACCGGAGGGTCCCATCCTGTTTCTTCCACTAACCACAATGGAGAAGCCATGGGCTTTGCTGGGGACGGATGACCTCTTCTCTTGCATTTGTTTTACATGCCTTTGACCTCTTGATACAGGGCTGGAGGGAATCTGTCTGTAACGCCTGTGATTGGGTGGCATCCCAGTTGGGATCTCATGTTGTAGTTAGTGTCTGTGTAAGGCCAAGTCTGCCAGTAGGGAGAAAAGCACCCAGCGGGGGCGGAGAGGACTGGGGATAGTTTGGAATGTCTCTGCTGTGGTAACCCCGTCCCTCTGAGCACACTTCATTCAGGATTTTCTCGCCGAGAGGGGGTGGTTCTCTGCCATAACTTGGCAAAGGGTGATGCTCCCGCTTCTGTCCCACTGACTCCAGTTCCATGAAAAAATGACCTGAGGGGTATGTACTTCTGTCTGGATACACTTCTGCATGTGTTCTTCGGCGGTGGGCAAACGTCATACATGGTCATCACGTTAATTACCCGAACCAGGACACGGCCATCTTGCACATAGAACAAGGTGCGGCCCACGCACTCCTCCATTTGAAGACGGGGTTCCACATCACGTAGTACCTTGAACTTGAGTCCCGTGCCTACAGGCAGTGGAACCAGAAACTCATGTCGTGCCGGCACACGTATGCTCTGGAATGGGGTACTTCACTTATGCTTCCCAGTCGGCCAGTGATCCTTCCAGCTCTGCCTTATCCGGCACGTCGCTAAAGCTCTCTGGTAAGCACTGTGGGGTGGAACGATTATCAAGGAACATGTTTCCAAACTTTGGGCCCCAACTACACGAGCCATGAGGTCCTAAGGGCTTGCAACACACATTGGAGGGAAGAAGGAGAACAAGAGAAGAAGGAATAGAGACCAAGGATAACTGGCACTTGAGATGTCCATGGTTTCTGCACGTACACTTCACACCTTTTCTTCCTTTACACCATACGACCCCAGATCCGATGTCAGCTTGCATGACTCTCCAGGGTTTGGATTGGTAAGTTTATTTGGCTGCTTTTTAAGTTCACCCACGATGCGCTTTTTTGTCTGTTATACTATAGTTGAGAAAATGTCTTTCAAAATGCTCCCGGGCCAGGTTTTAACTTGGGAGCCCGTTGGTCCCAGCTAAACTGGGCAACATCACTCCTGTTTAACTTGGCTCTGACCAACAGGACCTTCAACCAACTAAGTCCTGACTTCTTTAAACAGGGGGCATAACTTCATGCATGGCCTCCTGCGTTTGTCCCACAACCGCAGGGCGATCTAGTTAAATCCCGGAGTGGCAAACAGACACGTCGCGGACAGTTTTCTTTCCTAGGCCGTACTTCACCACACTCCAACCTTTCCGTCTGCTTATCGTTCCTGTTTCGGTACCGTCGTTACTTTGTAGCTCTATTTCTACACTTTCCTGCGTTATCTGCATCAGCCCGCCATTTTGGGTACACAGTGTCTCTTTGAGGTCTTGAAGGTTCCTCCAGAGATTCGACCGAATCCAATGGTTCCTTTCAGAACGGTTGCTACCGGATTCTGCTAATACCCGGAGTTGCTTCACACTCTTCCTCTCCTCTGCAAGCGTGCATGGACTTCGTTCACTACTTGTTGAAGGTGAGGTGAGTATCTAGCTTTACACGCTCTCTCAAGTTCTCCGGCAGTGGCTGGTCTATGCCCAGTAGGGAATTGATCTCTCGATCACTAGCCTGTGTTTGTGAAGACGCTGCTCCCCTACTATTCTTGTCTTTTCCAAATAAGCAGCCAAAAGCTCCCGCAGACTATGGTGCATACGACGATGGTCTCATTCTCTATTCTGGTAACTGAGAAGAATCTTTTTTCCTATACTGCTTCTGAAGTCACATCCCATATACAGTCCTCAAGAAAGACAGAACTGCTCAAACATTTCTCTTTGCGCGCGTGGACGCAAAATCACTGTTTTTCGGGCCTCTCCCTCCAGTGTGTACTTAGCGCCAATTCTGCTTTTAGATGTGGGGCTATATTACACAGTCGAGCCGCTCTTCAAGTCTTTCCTTCCAGTCTTCCAGAGAAATGTTTTCCCCATTGAAACTTGGGCAGGTGGCCTAAATATGCTCTCTCACTGGGACTTGTGTGGGGCGGAAAGTAACTCTGTCATTCGCCATGTCTGTCTCCATCCTGCCGACTGCGACAGATGTAATGTAGCAGGGAGACGCAGACAACGTGCTGAATATAAACAATAAACTTTACGAATAAAAAATGAATACAGAAAATGTCCATGTAATGCAGATAATAATGCAGATGGATTTCCTGTTAGCCTCACTGCAGGAATGTGGGTCTTTCTTCAAGCCGCACGCCTGCGGGACGGGAGACTCCCCCTCTCCGTCCACGCTGTCCTAAGACCTCACCGCAGACAGTCCTTTTCTGGGGCTCACCACCAGAGTTCTGGCACAGTACTTTCTCTCCTTAGTACTAAGTAGGGGCTTATATCTTAGCAGGAGCACACAGGCACACCACCACTTCTGCCTCTTATCAGCTCCTCTGACCTCTCACACTCAATCACTTCCTGTTCCTGCTCCTTGCAGAATCTCCTCTTCTGTACCCTGGTGCCATCTACTGGACAAAGATCCACACTGCAGCCCCTTGTTACAAGTCTTTTTAATAGACGGCAATACAGGTTTGGCGGAGAAAAGGAGAGGTTGAGAAGAAGAAGAAGACGGAAAGACCAGACTCAACAGTGCAGCGTCAAGAAGAGGCCGGACCGCCGAAGTGAGGGGAGGTCGCCATGACGCAGCCTGGTGGGAGGGCTAGTAGTCAAGGGGCATAACAGTGAAGAGCGGGAGTTGTTAGGGGGCGTGTTAGTAGGGACCGTTAGGGAAAGTCAGTCAGGCATCTGTTACGAGGAAAATAGGTCCCACCCACCCATCCACCCTATTTTCAACATGGGGAGGGTGTCAATTTGTCATAGCAGCTAAAAGGGGGCGGTGAGGGAGGAGCAAGGTCCTTGGAGTTGGTGGAGTGAGGGGGTAGAAAAGAGACCTGGTGGATAGGATTCATCTATTTAATTTGGTGGGCCACCTGGGGGATGGCGGTTTGGGCTCCCACTGGGTGGTGTCCCGGGGAGTGGAAAAAGGAGTAGAGACGACCATTACTGCACTCTATGGTGCCCTTGAATCGGAGGTGGCGGTTTGGGGTAAAGAGAAAAGTAGGGGTGCAGAATGGCTGTTACTCACTTTTGGTAACTCCAAGGACCTCACTTCCTCTTTGATTAAAAGGGGGGGGGATGTTAAATTATTTAGCAGTTTGACTGTGTTTTTATTGTTGTATTGTTAATAAAAGGCTGCTGTGGCCAATTTAATCCAAGAAGAGTGTGTGAGTCTTTTTAATAGAAGACAATACAGGTTTTGCGGGAAAAGGAGAGGTAGAGAAGAAGAAGAAGACGAAGAGACCAGACTCAACAGTGCAGCGTCATGCCTCCTCCACGCTCACATGGCGTGGAGGTGGCATAGTCGCTAGAATAATCTCAGTAATCTCATTTGCTGGTATCACAGCACATAGTAGCAGCAGAAAAGATTGGAAGATGAGAGCAACTGGAGAATGGGGAGAGGTGAGTATCTACTGTTTATTATTTTTTGATTAAGCTGAAACAAAAAGGAGAGGGAAGAGAGGAGGCCCTCTGTAGATTATGGGGGCCCACAGGATGAGGGGATGACCTTGTGGCCACTATATTAAGGAGATATGCAGTTATTTGGGACAGTAAACCACTTACATGTCTATATGGACGGGTTTAGCATTACTAGCAGCCCTATAAAAATGTACACGCACACAACAATATGGGAAATTGGGCACCTGATAACAAGCCCCATAGAGATCTATGGTACATAAACACAATGCGGCAAGCACACAGCTCAGCTTTCCATGGAGAAGGGAAGAAGGGAGGGTGAGAAGTGCTCACTCCCCCACCCTTCTCCACCCGGCTGTGTGAATGAGGCCTTATAATTACCTGATTTCTTATCACATGCACAGTTAAGCCAGAGTGGTACACCGTGGATTTAGTCCATATGTGCCATATTTTGGGTACCTGTGAAGTGAAGCAGAGCTGAACAAACCTTTGACAGCGCCTATTAAATGTACCCAAATATTAAAGTAATATAAAAAGGTCACAGAAAATTAAAACAAAATTTTGCCAAGGTAGATGATAAAGGGGTTAAACTGAATCTTCTGTGTGGTAACATTTAAGGCTTTTTACTAGTCTGCTGACCACAGCAGACGATTATGATTGATGATTGTTTTGTTTTCTTGGACAATGATGAGATTCTCCTATTACTTTATTAGACCACTAATGATGATACAGTATGTGCATGTCTCTCCAGTATACTGCTGGCTCATATTGGACAGGTAGGAATATTATATATATCAAGTGGGTAGCACTTGTGCCTTGCAGCACTGGGGTCCTGGGTTCGAATCCGACCCAGGTCAACATCTGCAAAGAGTTTGTATGTTCTCTCCGTGTTTGTGTCTGTTTCCTCCGGGTCCTCCGGTTCCTCCCACACTCCAAAACATACCGGTAGGTTGTTTAGATTGTGAGCCCCATGGGGACAAGGACCAATTTGTCATGCTTTGAGCAGTGCTGCGTAATCTGTGTGCGCTATATAAATAAAGAATTATTATTAGATATCAAGTTAGCTGATTAGAGAGAGAAACTTGCAATTTTAGTAAGATAAGATATATGTAAGAGAAAGACAGATATTACAAATATAAAATACATTGAAAAATATTAAAATGCAGAGAGGGTTGGGGTTTGGATTGTTGGGTTGGACTTTAGGGAGAACCCTGTTCTGTTTTCCATAGTGTTTGATAAAGGCCTAAATTAGGCTTGCTGCTTCTATAAAGGAGTAATGGACATTGATAAAGACGAGGTTCGCACTCTTGCTTGCTTGTATCAAAAACTTTTATTTGTATCAAAAACTTGGACTTACTTGGACTTTATCTATAAAGGAGTGCTTAGATTTATGAATTTTTTTCACAATACAAAAAAAATATAACAATAACGATGCAATATATTACAAACCCTAATTAATATGTACAAAGTGCAAAAGAAACTCTATAATAATGCATCAAATTCAATACACATTAATATACTTCCATATAACCCCCCACCCATACAACCCCAGGGAGAAAAAAAAGATAATAAAATAATAAGATAAAAATAATAAAAATTTAAGCAAAATTATATAAAGTCGACAAACAAACAGAAAATAAATATATAAAAAATAAAAAAAAAATATTACCAAATACGTGGTCTATTCATCCATTATTGCCAGATATCCCTTAAAGGGAACCTACCACCACAATTCTACCTATAAAGGTAGATCGGGTGGTAGGTGGATGTAAGGGACGTGAGGATAGCCCTTTTTAGAGCTAATCCTCACGTCCCGGCTAACTTTTAATAAACTTTATTCCCCTAATATGTAAATTTACTTATGCGGCTACTGGAGCGTGGAGTAGCCGGGCACGAGGCTACACAGCGCGGCTACTCCACGCTCTAGTAGCCACGTTACTCCTCCTACTCTGTGTGTGCGGAGCGCAGCATCCGACAAGCCGGAGTTCTGCCCCATGCGCAGTAGCTCCGGCCTCGTAGCTGTGGCTGCTCAGCCGCGGACCTGCGTTCTGGGCGTCGAACACACAGGGTAGGAGGAGTAACGTGGCTACTGGGACGTGGAGTAACCGTGCTGTGTAGCCTCGTGCCCGGCTACTCCACGCCCCAGTAGCCGCATAAGTAAATTTACATATTAGGGGAATAAAGTTTATTAAAAGTTAGCGGGGTAGGTGCCCTTTAAAGGGATTTTCTACCTGATGAGTAGTATGAGAGGTTGAGTACCCTAATCCTACAGCACCCTGGATTACTAGAAGTGAGATGTTTCGGACCCTGGAAGGGGTAAGCAGGGTCATCTAATTATTGTTTTACAGACACTCCCTGCATGCAGGGGATCCAGGAGGCACAGGGAGTGAGATAAATGTAAGAAATGCTGAATAAACCCACTAAATAGAGAGGATCAAAGCCAATGGGTCACGCTCAGGTGAAAGACTACTCTGCACAAGTTAGTGTCACAATGTACATAAGAGATACTGTATATGTATATACATTTCACGGGCGATTTATAAAGTACATTGCTTGGTCAATCACATTGCTGCTTTAATTTCAGATTTTGAATTTTAAAAATGAAAGCTGTATTCTGATTGGTCGCCCATGGCAACAAAGTCAGAAAGACAGTTTTTTTACACCATTTCTTAAAGCTGCCCACAATCAATATATATGTGATCCCAGGAGCTGCTGACATGTCACTTCTAAAGGCCAATAGGGGCCCTGAACCCCTTTGGAGGGACTGGGATAGAAAAGCCCAAAAATCTGGACTCAGATGCACTGTGTACAGTGTGAATGGAGACGAGTACACAGGGGAATGGATGAATAATCTGATGCATGGTGAGGCTGGGTATATGTGCATATTGGCGCTCATTTACTAAGGGTCCGCGGGCCACATTTTCGCCGGGTTTCCCTACGATTTCCGATTTGCGCCGCATTTAACAGGGTTTTTTGGCGCACGCGATTCATGCGACAAGAATCGGGGGACGTAGCCATCGGACAACTCGACGGATTCGAACTACGTGCGGATTTAAAATTCAAATTGTGTCGCAATACACCCAGAAAAACAAGGTGAACTCTGTCGGACCACAGCAGGGAAGCGACACATGCAGGAAATCGGACGCACGAGCTACGTGAAACGTGCCGGACTTCATCTTCGTCGGAATTCCCGGATCGGGGATCGCGACAGGACCCGGTAAGTAAATTTGCCCCATTGTGTTCAGTAGTGGATTATGAAGTAGGTGTTTGGGCGGTAGCCCGGGGCCCAAGCCATCTTGGGGGCCCATGGGCACTCAAACCACCCACCAAATTTTATACTCAGAAGACGCCTAACCCATGAAATCCTTACATCTGTTCCTGCTCTCAATATACGTGTATACAACAGTCATTTCAGGACCTTTGTATGTCCTGCAAAGGTCCTGAAACCACAGATTAAAAGCCGATAGAAGATACACATCCTCCATTCCCCTAGAAGCGCGATTCAGGTATAGATACAGATGTAGGAAGTAGTTCCAGGCTTGTAGGGGCTATAATATTCATACATCCCAGGACTCATCCGCCCCTGATTGTTCTCAAAAATACAGATAAGCACATATCCTAAACAATCCAAAACTACGTTACTACACTGCTCTAATATTCCCATTCCTTCCATAGACAGCTGATGTAAGTAATACTGTAGATCTTATGATCTCTGATGCTGCAGTATCTGGGGCTGTGTAGCTAATATAACATGAAACACTCCTCTAGTGTTGTATATTATGTTATACAGTATGTACCCAGCTCCACTTTTTCTTGTAACTGCTATTTCAGGAAAAGGCAAATATATCTACAAAAATGACAATGCCATATACCAAGGAGACTGGATCCGTGGGAAGAGGGACGGATATGGGACGTATGACGTGAAAGATGCCGACACTGGAGAATACATCAGGGTTTACGCTGGAGAATGGATGAACGACAAGAAACATGTGAGTTCAATGTAATGTGACTGGGGGAGAGCATCTATCAGATGCAGGACAGAAAATCTCCTCTAAGGTGAACTGCCGGCCGGAGGGCCGACACCCTGCCGATAGGCCACTTAAAGGCCACTTACAAAATATGCCAAATATAGATGATAGAAACTGCTCCCATCTCTGGGACCTGCAACTATCTTGGGAACAAGGGTCTGCTGACCGAGAAATGGGTATGCATCTGACGCACCCCACTCATCATTCAACTGGGACTATAATGTCCTAGAGTTGGGTCACTACAAAATGTGTAGTCTGGAATTCTTGGTGGAGTGCCCGTTTTCTTGGTAACTCAGCTTTTCCAATCTATTCCCTATGAAAATCCTCCTGTCTTAGGCTGCATTGTGGTGATGCTACAGGTTGCCCACTGGAATTTTCCAGAAGCTGAGACATAAAATATTTAAGTATAGGCTCAGACCTAGGCTCAGGATTTTTAGTATTTCCAGTAGCGACAGGCAGTCTGGCTCTTTATAGTGAGCTGGATCATTAGGTTAAACTCACTTTAAAAAGCCGGCTCTTGTGGCTCCTGAATGGCTTCCTATGTTATTACATAGGGAGATGTTTTCATGCAGCCAGCCACCCATCTCCACTCCACTTTTAAAAATAAAATTTACAGATTAAAAGAGGGCCTGGTGATGGGGTAGAGGTGGGGCTATCTAATGAGCTGTCAGCTCTCGGTGAAGAGAGTTTCGTGAATGACCCATCACTACTTTCCGGAGTGGTTTTTTGACGTCACTCCCAAAGGAGATTGATTTAGCCCTAATTGTTACACCTGCAACAAGGGAAGATTTATGGCACTTCAGCTAGCCATTGGTCAGCCTTTTGTATGTCATCAGAGTGGAGCATTACACAGCCTCTTACTGCTGCTCACCTGTTTGCCTCATGTCCTAATAAAGGAACTGTAATGGCATCACAGGCCTCCCCTGTACCATCAGCCAGGACCTATTATCACCTAATCGGCCTATGCCAAATGAGGTACCTTGTTACCACGCAGCCCCCCTCTTCTTGCTTCACTCTGCTGGCCCCAACGGGTGTAGACGAGGCCTACGTTAGGACTGTGCTATTATGACATCTGCGACTAGGCCATAACCCAGCCAGCCATTCAGTTCCTGGTATACAGCTGGGGATGTTACATATGCTCTCTATTTAGCCGTTCCCAAAATAGGTCCAGGTTCAAGAGGTGGGAGCAGCTTCCATCATCATCATGTCATAAACAGTCTAGAATGGAAAACCCCTTTAATGGTCACTGCACTCTCCGCATTACAGGGAGCTGCAGTACCAAGCACTGCCCCTGTACAATCTCTTCAACAAGACCCAGATACAATAAATCATGTGAATACAGGGATGTAATAAGTGGAAGATGACATGTTCACTATTGGTTGTGTCTTTCTAGGGAAATGGGACTTACTATTACATAAAGGATGAATGTTATGAAGGAGGCTGGGAGAGTGGTAAAAGAAGCGGATGGGGCAAGATGACATATGCCAATGGGGACATGTATGAAGGAGAATGGCGCGATGACAAGCACTGCGGACAAGGGATTCTATTCTTAGGTATTTCCTGAATATTATACATGAATTAACTTCTTTTCTATTTAATCAATAATTAGAATAGTGGCCCCCAAACTGTGGCTCTCTGAAATTAAAGCTCCCAGTATTGTAGTAAATCCTGTGGGGGGGGGGTGCAGTATCACAACAGGCATATTTTGGGACTTCTGTTTGACTGTATCACCTATGAAGAAAATTTTAACCTACTCAAACACTTTGACTCTGTGGAGTCGGAGTCCACAAAATATATAATACACTGTTAAAGGAAATCTACCACCAGGATGAAGGATTGTAAACCAAGCACACTGACACACAGGCCTTCTGGCAGGATCTGCTCTTCTTTAAGGCTTTAAAAATATGGAAAGGAGCCTGAGGGGCTCTGGGCTACATTAACACCTATGAAGCTCAGAGCACCTCAAGCTCAATTGCATATTGTTTATCTTTTTTGGGAAAAACCAGGGGATAAGAAGGTGTGGATCCTGCCAGAGGAGGCACATACCAGTATGCCAATGTGCTTGGCTTACAGTCCTTCATTCTGGTTGTAGATGTCGTTTAAAGTTTGATTAATGCAGTATGCAGAATATTTTTTCATAGGAATTTGGGAAAATTATGAAAAGTCCTCTAAATGTCTTTTCTATTCCTGATTTAAGGATTTAGGGCAGGGGTGAACAACCTTTATTGGTCACATGAGGGCCACATTGTCATACTGCTCAATGTAAAGGGGCTGCCGCTGCACCCGTAACCAGCAGCCTAGATGCACAAACAACCACAGTACAGCACAGAATACCCCCCCCCCCCACACACACACACACAGACATTTTAAATAGTACAGAACAGCAATAAATACCACAAAAGCAACCAAATATTGCATACAGAGCAGACAAAAATAATGGAGACCCCAGAGCAGATAATAACAGTGGACACCCCAGAGCACACAAAGATAATACTGGAGACCCACTGCCCCCTATGTACAAGAATATAACTACTATAATACTGCCCCCTATGTACAGGAATATAACTACTATAATACTACCCCCTGTGTACAATGAGGTAAAAGTGCTAACGGAGCTCCTGGTAGATAGACTGACTAATAAAGTGTAAATTGTGTAGAACATGGAGATAGCACTTTGCAGTATGACATAAATAATCCTCCTACACTCCGCTGGATTTGTAGTTTTTGCCTGGAGCCAGAATCCGGATCTTCTTGTGCCAAAGGTCCATGTGTATGTATTCATCTACAACCATGTATCTTTCCTACCCTGCAGACAAATTTCCATCTGTACATTCCTTCAGTATTCTTCTCTCGCTCTGCTTTGCATTGTCACCATGCTGGATGCTTGTGCTGCCATCTTCTGGGAGAGGCTGCTTGTAGTTTCTTTGATAACGGAGTCCATAGTGTATCTGCTCTGTGCCATATCTAAGGGCGGTTCATATAGAGCACCATAGGTTAATAATCTTTATTTATTTAGCGCCATCAAATTCCCTAGCGCTTGTTCTCAGCAATTCATCATATTAGCCTCACATTAGAGTCACATGACTCCTCCACCTACACTCACTTTTATCTAATACCGGCGGTCAGTCCCTCAGGCTGTAGAAGTCCTATCCAATCCATACCCCAGGCTACAAAGTCCATCCTCAATCCATGGATACTATCCCACAAATAATTTCCAACCTAAAACTATAGTTTGGATATAAGACTTCTCTTGTGCTTCCCCTCTCTTCTGGAATAGCCTTCCTCTTCTGAACTGCCATTTTGCTTCAAAAGCTGACATCTGTTATATGATTTGTTCCACCATCTAGACTTACACTAAAGAAAAGAATTAGTTGATCCCGGCTGAACTGTCTATAAATTTTAGGTTATGGGTAGGTAAATTTTAATAGAGACAGAATATCAAAATAAAATCCAGAAAATCACATTGGCCGAGGTTTATTAACTCTCCTGCACCAGTATTCTTGTGTAGTTTGGACACAAATACAAGTGAAAACTGCTTGCACAAGTATTAATGTAGTGTTCCTGCTAGTATTGTGTACTCTGCACCTAAAGGGGAGTTCCGGCCACCACTTTTATGTTGGCGCACGCTGGTGCACTCAGTTTGAAGGACATCTACCACCAGGATGAAGGATTGTAAACCGAGCACACGGATATACTGATATGTGCCCCCTCTGGCAGGATCTGCTCTTCTTTAACCCCTTAACGCTCTGCGCCGTAGCTCTACGGCGCAGAGGTATAAGGGATGTATGAAGAGGGCTCACGGGCATCGGGGGGCGGCGATCGGTTACCATGGTAGCCTCGGGTCTTCTTTTGACACGAGGCTACATGGTTTATGCAGGTTCGTTACAATGAGCCAGTGGCTCATTGTAATGTAAGACCTGCAAAAACGCCATATATTGCAATACTGTAGTATTGCAGTATATGGTAGGAGCGATCTGACCATCTAGGGTTAATGTACCCTAGATGGTCTAAAAAATAGTGAAAAAAAAAAGAAAAAAAAAAGTTTAAAAAATAAAAAAAATTTTGCATTTTGCACAAAACCCCCACCGCTAATAACCGCGGTCGGTGCTTGCACCGATCGCGGCTATTAACCCCCTAAACGCCGCCGGCAAAGTCGCCGGCGGCGTTTAAAAGACGGCGGTGCGCGGGCGCCGCCATCTTTTTTTCGATCGCCACGCCCCCGAACGTCATCGGGGGGCGGCGATCGGTTGCCATGGTAGCCTCGTGTCTTCTTTTGACACGAGGCTATCTGGCAGCTGCATATTCGTTACAATGAGCCAGTGGCTCATTGTAATGAATGTGCTGCAAAGAAGAGTGAAAGTCGTAAAAACTGAGCCCACAAGAACATGACGCACGTGCGGTTTTTTTTCAATTTTTCCACGTTTGGAATTTTTTTTCAGCTTCGCAATACACGGCATGTTAAAATAAAAATAACAGTGGACACCCCAGAGCACACAAAGATAATACTGGAGACCCCTAGGAGACAAATACTGAAGACACCCAGAGAAGATAAATACTAGAGAACCGGAGGAGACAAAAAATAAATACTTGCCTTCCTGGCTCCTCTTCTGTTCCCTGCACCACACAGCAGCTGCTTCTCTCCATGTGTCACTCTGTATCCTGTGCTGGCTTTATGAGCCTTATTCAGGACCTTGAGCTTACCTGCACCAGGAAAGGTAGAGGACCTAGAGCAGTGCAGCCCTGATGACAAGTATTTACCACTCCTGGTTCCTCTCCTGCTTTTCTTACCCGCACTTCACTGAGTGGTGCATACCTCCAATATCAGAAGTCAGAGTAGACCTGCAGGAGAGGAACTGGCTCCAGGGACGTCTCAGCTGCACTCATTAGTCTGATTGTCACCAAGGTGCTGGTCACAATGGGGTTGATCGGTCATGATTTGCCTGTTGGCCGCAGGTTGTGCGTCCTCATGTAGGCCTTTAGTTGATATGAATGTGGCTGCACTTTATGTACATGCTCAGTAGTAAATCTTCTCTGCTACATATCAGGTAGGAATAAGGTTCTGGGAAGAAATACCTGTATTTATCACAGCACTGCTGAACTGAACAGGAAAACAGGACCGTGGAGTCGGTGACTATTTTGGTGGAGTTGGAGTCAGAATTAGGGAAATTGAGAAGTCAGAGTTGGACGTTTGGTTTACTGACTCCACATCCCTGGTCTGTGTTAACAGCAAACAAGAATTGCTATGAAGGTTCCTTCGAGGACGGAATGAAGCATGGACCCGGGAAGTTTTATTACATGGACACAGACAGAGTCTATGATGGGTTTTGGATTAAAGATGTCCCCAAGTGTGGGACTCTAGAGGACATCGGCTATGAAGCAATGGGCACCAGGAAATGTCCCATTCCTAAGGTATAGAGACAGATGAATTTTTGTATCTGAATTGAATGTCTAAAATTGAAATACGTCTTTAATAACAGAAATAGTCTTAAAAAATCTTTATGCTTTTATGTCGGAAATCTCAAGGTTTTTTTTTTTTTTAAAGGTGGAAATGGCTGACCCCAAAAGAGTCCTTGAAGAAGCTCAAAGAAAAATTCTTCAAAAAGGAGAATAAGCCTTCCCAACTGACAGCCTGTATAATGATGTGAGGCTGTCAGTCAAGCACTGGGGGTGTGGCTGTGCCTCCCACTCATGAATAGAGTGGACAGCTTGAATATGCTAATGCTTCATTGGACATTTCACAGGTCATTTGCATACAGCTTTAGGACCTCATTGCTTAGGTTTACAGACATGTAGAGGGACAATGAAGGGCAATGCTCTCTAATGGCAGATTATGAAAATATATTTAGTTTAAGGGGGTTATTTTGCATGACGGGTTCTCTTTAAGGGGTTGGCCACAATTACCTAGGGGATTGTACCTGATTAACGTTGGTAATTGTGGTGAACCCCTATCGAGGTACAAATAATAATAACATTTCCTGAACTTTATTCAACACATGTCACAATTATTTCAGATTTTTTTTTTTTGATGCATAACCATAATATTTATAACACATATATGACACATTATAAATATCTGTGCCTTTAAATCAACTTCAAAGGTTTTGGCTGCTGTTGATTGTATCCTCCATACTGATAAATCATTACTGATTAACTCCAATCCATTATGCAAAGTGTCACAGGAGAGCAGTCAAGTCCTGGCAAGTGCCCTGCCTAATGACTCCACTGCGCGCTGATGGCAATGTCACTCTGCACCTCGGTACAATCTCTTGCCTCCACCATTAACTCTTACCCTACACGTGTACAATATAGTCTATGCTACAGGAAAGCACCTCAAGATTGACCGAGGGTTGTAGCAACGGGAAAAAAGATGGCAATGTATTAAACATTGGGCTGGCCATTCTTTTACATAAACTGCCCATGTGACCTTACTGCCTTGTGGATAATCCCTGATAATTTACCTTTGAGCTGTGTGCAGAGTCTCCATGATTCTTTGTTTACATCTATCAGGTCTGCTGAATAGGAGGAGCTGCAGTAGCAGATTATGACTCATCTTGCTCCCTCCCCTTTCCCCGTCTCTGTCAGTATAGATGGACTGTGAGAAGAGAGACACAGTGGGAAATGCCATAAGATAAGTTCATATTTATCTGTGACAATGATGTCGTTGTCTGGGGGGGCATGCTCGTTGTCTAGGGGAGGACATGCTCGTTGTCTAGGAGGGCATGCTCGTTGTCTGGGGGGGGCATGCTCGTTGTCTAGGGGGAGTGGAATATGCCCCCCAATTATATACATAAATATACATTGGTGCCAGTGGATGCGTTGAAGGTATGAGCAGTGGCGTGGCCAGGGGGTGTGGTTAGGGGGCGTGGCTAGGGTGTGGCTTCTGTGGGTAAAAAAATCGCCGCGGCGCGCTTCGCGCGCCGCCATTTTGTCCCTCTTTCTCCTCCACAAAAGTTGGGAGGTATGGTTAATGGTTGTGGGAGATCATTTTAATATTTCTTAAACATTTGCTGTCAAACACCAAGGATAAAAAAAATTCAGCCGCCACCACAAAGATGGAGGCGCTCCAGGTATAACGGGAAGTGACGTCACTAGCGGTCACTCCCCTATCCCGGCGGTCATTGCGCTGTAAAGCGATTTTCTGTCTTTCCTGCGGCTCAGTGTCATTCCGGAGGACAAAATGGCGGACAAGATCGGTAAGTGAGCGCGGTGCGTGAGTGATATAGGACAGCACGGGACGACTGCCTGACTGTGCACTCAAACTGGACCCTGAGTGCGTGGTGCGGTATATCAGGGTGTCTTGCCGCTGGATTAGGTGAAAGTAGTGGAAGGTTAATGCTGGGATTATGTGGCCCAGTGCTATATGGTGTTGTGTACACGATGGCCGTGTGATAGGAGGCTGGCCTGCACTACTGTCACCTCTGCTCCCTGTAGTAGGGGGAGGTCACCCTGGTTACTGATGGGAGACTGCACTACTGTCACCTCTGCGCCCTGTGGCAGGGGGAGGTCACCTGCAGGACTGCCGCGGCGCGCTTCGCGCGCCGCCATTTTGTCCCTCTTTCTCCTCCACAAAAGTTGGGAGGTATGGGAAATGCCATAAGATAAGTTCATATTTATCTGTGACAATGATGTGTTGAATGGAGCCAAAGATATCACAGCAATGTCATATAAAATGTGAACAGCGTTGATCTTATTTTCTGCACAATAAATTACATCTTGTGTCCCCTTTGATTTGTAAAGTGCTATGGAATTTGATGGCGCTACATAGATGCCCTTTAAAGGAAAACAACCACTAAACTTAAAAAATAAAAACTAACTATAAATACTCACCTGCGCTCCTCTTCATCCCGTTCCTGGCATTGTTCATCTTAAATCCTGACACGCTGGAATTGCCTAGAAAAGGAAGTAGTAATTGGCAGCCAGGAGGGCGGGGATAAGATGTCCGGCCACCTCCCAGCATTGGAGAGGGACGGGCCAGGGCATGCATAATTAGCAGCCTGACAGAGTGTCTTTAGGGTGATGGCACACGTTCAGTTTTTCAGATGCAGTTTTTGAAGCCAAAAGCAGGTGTGGATCATAGTGGGTGATACAAATAATTGAAAGGTTTTGCTCCTCTTCTTACGTTTACTCCATTCTAGGTTTGGGCATCAAAAACTGCATCTGAAAAACTGAACGTGTGACATCACCCTTAGTTTGTTTTTTGTTAATAAAATGGTTGTTTTCCTTTAATGCATTTCCTGTCTGTTCTGTGTGATTACTGCATTGTATCTAATATGAAAAATGTTTTAACAAGTTGTATTTTTTTCTTAAAAGCCTCTCTCATAGGAGCCGTGATTCCCATGGCTGCTCTCAGGTAAATGAAGATGATTAGAAAACTAATTATTTGTGGCTCTGAATAGTGAAATTATCTGCATGTGCGTTTTAACGCAAAACACCGGCGGCTCGTTCCCGATCGCAGGCGTTTCCATAGAAACGCCGATGCGATCGGGCCGAGGCCCGCCCCGGTGGGCGCGACTTTGTCTGCGTTTGCAAGCGCAGACAAAGCGCCCTGTGTGGCGCCGGCCTAAGTTTGTTTTTTGTTAATAAAATGGTTTTTTTCCTTTAATGTATTTCCTGTCTGTTCTGTGTGATTACTGCATTGTATCGAATATGAAAAATGTTTTAACAAGTTTTATTTTTTTCTTAAAAGCCTCTCTCATAGGAGCCGTGATTCCCATGGCTGCTCTCAGGTAAATGAAGATGATTAGAAAACTAATTATTTGTGGCTCTGAATAGTGAAATTATCTGCATGTGCGTTTTCCTAGAAATAAGTAGTGCAGCGTTCATTTAAAAACGCAGTGTGTGAATGCGGGCTCAAAGGGTTAGGTGTGCTGCAGCCGATGTGATCAGCCACGGCCTGCCCCGGTGGGTGCAGCTTTGTCTGCGTTTGCAAACGCAGACAAAATGGCACGTCTGCCATCACCCTGAGGGTGAAGACACACATGGCGTTTTTGGGCCGTTTTTGAGCCGTTTTTACTAAGTGCGTTTTCAGATCGTTAAAAACGCATGCGTTCCTCCCACTCATGAATAGAGTGGACAGCTTGAATATGCTAATGCTTCATTGGACATTTCACAGGTCATTTGCATACAGCTTTAGGACCTCATTGCTTAGGTTTACAGGCATGTAGAGGGACAATGAAGGGATAGAGGCAATGCTCTCTAATGGCAGTTTATGAAAATATATTTAGTTTAGGGGGTTATTTTGCATGACGGGTTCTCTTTAAATTACAGAAATGAATTGAATACGGTTTACTATGTAGAATGCTGACAGAGGTATTTTTAAAATCTACATAAAATAGAATATTGCAACCTGCCATCAGCTAAAATCACATTCCTGGTGACAGGTTTGCTTTATAAAAAAGGCTGTGGGGAGCTTACATACTGAGCTTTTGTCACAATGCTGCTCCCTATGTGCCCCTCCATGTCGCAGGAACAGTGGGCTGAGGCTGCTTATAGATGAGGGAGTTTGATGCAAGTTTGTACTAGCTTGTCTGTCCCGAACACCCAGCAATCAGAAGTGAACTCAGCAGATCAGTTCAGTTCTGGTTGCTCAGCATTTGGACCGGATGTTCCAAACTGCGAGTTGGATGCATGAAACTTGCTCCTCTGTAAGCAGCCTTACCTTCAGCAGCACCTCGTGTAAGACATTCCTTTAATACTGTTCTACTGACGTTTACTTGCAATTTTTAGACTACCTATGCATCACCTGTTATAAATACATTCAACGTGTACTCCTAGAAAGCTCCCAACGTATATGCTGAGCGTATCCAAATACTTATCTTAGCAGACAGTATATGTTTTATTGCACCCATCCCTGACCACCGCTGAACGTACGTCCCTAGTGATGTCACTGTCCATATACGGACAGTTTCCGGGGCGGGAATTCCCTGAACATCAGCTGCAGCCAATCATTGCCTACTGCTTTCAGGAGGGAGGGGAGTAACAGGACTACGTATGATACTGTATACCTCCTATACCTCCATTGTAAGGATACATTGGGAATGTAGTATTTATTTGACCTTGCTACCTGCTGAAGGTTTCATGAGCATGCCCGACCTCCGGCTGATCTACAGGTCACATGTAGATAGTGAGCAATCAACATCAATCTGTTTTATATTTTTTCAATATTAGTCCAGTTTTATAGACTGCAAATAAACCTGTACCTGCTTGTATTATAGGTATGATATCCATTGTATCCTTGTATTATAGGTATGATATCCATTGTATCCTTGTATTATAGGTATGATATCCATACTGCTACACTCATGGCCTACTTACATGTCCCAGTTTTTCCAGCCATACAATCTTATCTCCTATGTTTTTGTGCATTTGTAGTCAGAAAGGATCTACTTTCAAGTGTATTTGCCAAAGGGCGGTTTTTTTGCTGCAAAATCTACCAAAATCTACCAAAATCTGTTCCCAGTTCATAAAAGGTGGGGCCCAAAAGAACCCATTGACTATATGGTATCCATTAGGGTGGTGGCACACGTGGCGTTTTAAGTCGGCGTTTAGTCGTTAAAAAACACATCCGTTTTTGTCCTTTTTTTTAATTAACCCCTACGGGACTCAGCTTCTTTTGGCCTAAAGGACGCGGCCCCATTTTTCAAATCTGTCCTGTGTCACTATAAGTGGTTATAGCGTGGGAACACTAAGATATCCAGGGGATTTTGAGATTGTTTTCTCGTGACACATTGTACTTCAAATTAGTTCAAAAATTTGGATGAAATCTTTTGCGTTTAGTGGTTTTTTAAGATTCCACATATTTTACTAGAATGTTATGAGGCTCAGAATTTAGGTATCATTTTTCACATTTTTTGTAAAATCACCAAAACCCGTATTTAGATGGACTTGCTCAACTTCTAATTGACACTGAGAGGCCTAAATAATAGCGAGACTTTTAAATTACCCCATTATGGAAACTACACCCCTCAATGTATGAAAAACCACTTTTAATAAGTTTGTTAACCCTTTAGGTGTTTTATAGGGGTTAAAACAAAATGGAGGTGCAGTCTGAAAATTTTAATATTTTTTCACAATACACTCATTTTGGGTGAAAAATTAGACATTTACAATGGATTAAATGAATAAAGGCTCCACAAAGTTTGATTTCCAATTCCTCCTGAGTACACCGATACCCCATATGTGGTGGTAACCTGCTGTATGGGCGCACGGCTGGGCATAGAAGGGAAGTGGGCGCTATCCAGATCAGATTTGCAATGTCACATTGTACAGGCTATAATTTTTTTCTTTTTTTTTTATTGTGGACCTATAGGGGATTATTTCTTTTGCCACATGAGATGCACTTTTCTGGTAGGTAATTTTGGGGCATCTATAGCTAATTGGTGAGATTTTATTAACTCTTTGTTGGTGTAGGAAATGAAAATCATCAATTTTTTTTACGATTTTTTGGGGTTTTTTCTTTTGGCCGTTTACCATACCATAAAAATAGTAGTATTCTATGGATCACCACGATTAAGAAAATACTTCATTTATATAGATTTTTTTTTTACTTTTTTCCAAATTTTACTAAAGAAAAAGTAATTTGGTGAAAATGTTAATTTTAGCATTGCCGTCTTTTCATATGCATAACATTTTTATTTTTCGGCTGACAAATCTGGTTAAGGGCTTATATTTTGTGAGAAGCGTTGTTCTTTTTAGTGGTCTTATTTTATTTTTATCTTGTTTTTACGGGGTTCACTTAGCGGAACAAATAATGATTCTGTTTTATTAAGAAGATTGTCACGGACGTAGCGATACTAAATATGTGGGGGTTTTGTGCATTTTATTCAATTTTACTGAATAAAAACTTATTTGGAGAAAATCTTGTTCATTTATTTGTAGGACTGTATGCTGTGAGAGGGGAGGAGGGGGTGCAGCTGCAGGTTCTCACTGTGTATTTGTAGGATGGCATGTTGTGAGAGAGAAAGAGGGGATGTAGCTGTTGTTTCTCTCTTTTACATGCTACGAGAGGGCAGGAGGGGTGGTGGAAGTAGTTTGTTCCTGCAATTTCTGTCTGTGTAAGAGGATGATTAGGGTTCTTTTTTTACCTCTCTCATCAAGGTTCTTCTCCCACGATAATTTAGTTTGGCTGGAGAGTCGGGTTGAGGAAGAGTTTAAGGATAATGGAGGCCACTATGCTCTTAGAAAACTTGAGTGCTGCCAAAATGTTTTCGTTACCATAACCATATCTGTTCCTTTCCCCATTTCTGTCTCTGAGCTCCTTGGGCAGTTCCCTTGACCTCATGATTCTCATGTGCCCTGACATGCACTGTGAGCTGTGAAGTCTCATATAGACAGGTGTGCACATTTCATAATCAGGTCCATTTAGTTTAATTAAACACATCTGGACTCCAATGAAGGAGTAGAACCATCTCAAGGAGGATCAGAAGGAAATGGACAGCACATGAGTGTCACAATAAAGGGTCTGACCATGTGGTATGTCAGTTTTTCTGAATGAAAATGAGCTTTTTTGATCTTTCTATATAGCTGCAATAAAACAAAGAGTGGACAATTCAAAGCGATCCGAATACTTTCTATATCCACTGGGTATATATATATATATATATATATATATATATATATATATATATATATATATACATATTCTGATTATCCTATATGTTTTGTATACCCCTACATTTTAATATATAGTGCATTCAGCCCCCCCCAACCCCATTTATTGTATATATACCGGACTCCCTAAACATATTACATACAGCACCCCCTTATTAGTTCAAGTATAACCCACTACGGCTGGGTTCACATAATACATTGGCAGAGATTTGTCTTTTCTGCCAGTTTTCTGGTGGAGAAGCCATGAAACAAACCGACTTTCTTGCAGTTATGTCCGAATTCCTCCCTGCAGCCACTTTATGTGTTGTGGGCAGGAGAAAGGGGCAGGTGGCGGGCTCCTAGTATTTACTGTTGTCCCTGCCTGATATCCTTTTCTTCTACATCCTGTTCTTATAGTCCCTTATAGCTCAGTTGCTGTTAGGCTTACAGGTCTCAGGTTCTGCTTTGTGGTCGGTGATTAAACTGCTTCATCCCATTTTACAGCAGGTGCTGCTGCCTGAGGTTAGAGGCTCAACTTGCTTCATGACTGTATCACCCCTGGCCACAGTCCTTAGATTACTACTAGAGATGAGCGAGCACTAAAATGCTCGAGTGCTCGTTATTCGAGACGAACTTTTCCAGATGCTCGAGTGCTCGTCTCGAATAACGAGCCCCATTGAAGTCAATGGGAGACTCGAGCATTTTTCAAAGGGACCATGGTTCAGGAATAAAATGTGTTAATTAATTGAAAAAGAATGTCTTCTGATAAGTGATCAGATGTATGCAAACATCTGCAATCTATTCTTCACTGTTCCGCGCGTATATTATCTCCCGACAAGTTAGCAGATGTGAAGAACAGTGAAGAATAGAATAAAAACAGTGACCACAGGATCATTTAAGTGAAAAACACAGTGAAGAATAGATTACAGATGTTCTGCACATCTGCTTACTTGTCGGGAGAGGAGATACGCTGTCCCGGGATCCGCTCCTCTTCTTCCACTGAAGTCTCCCCGATGTCTCCGTGCCGCTCCCCGATGTCTCCGTGCCCCGATGTCTCCGTGCCCCGATGTCTCCGTGCCGCTGCCCGATGTCTCCGTGCCCCGTGCCTTGATCTTGCGACACAAACCCTTTTATAAATCCTGTGGTTTGTCCGAATCCGTCGGGTTGTCCGACGGACCCCCCCCCCCCCTTTCTGTCACGTGCAAGTCCGTGCCGATGCGGCAAAAATCTGATCGTTTGCGGCAAAATCTCTGGGCAATTACGCGCAAAATGGAAATATTCGGGAAACCCGATGAAAGTGCGGCGTTCGGACCCTTAGTAAATGAGCCCCATTGTGTCCAAAAGTTTCCGCACCCTCCCGTTGGCTGCTGTCTCAGGTCATTCTATCCTGACCATGTTTATTCAGTCTGTACGATGCCCAGATGATGCCGGTACTTGCCGTCCTCACGTCTCAGAGCGGGAAGAGCAACGCTCCAGAGATAATTAATCAAATTATCCCTTATAATCAGAGGGCGCTGCCGCCATGGCACATAATAGCGCGCGTTAGCTGGACCTAATAGGGCGGCACGTGCTGTGTGTTTGCCACCGCCAAAAATAACATTTCACTCGCACGTGTCCCGTCTTCCAGGTCTATCTGTGATCATCCCAGGTCTATTACACTTAAAGAGGATGTATTAACAGATCAAATGTGTAAATCAACATATATACTGTATATAGTCACTCTTCACATGTGGACTAAAATAGTGTGATCCTTCCTGTTCTGTAGAGATCACTTCTCAGCAGTCATCTCATTGTGATTATCAGAGGTGTAACCTATCATTATCCTAACACAGGTTCACATATTAATTTGTAATATGCTTACGTCTCCGCTTTTACTCTGCACCTTACAAGGTAGAAGATGATCATCTGATCATCCCACTCCTACCATTAAACTGTAGTAAAGCCAGTTGAGTCTGTATTAAGCCCCTTAAACAGTTACGCCAATGTAGAATTGCTGCCATGAACTGGCTATTGTTTGCACTATGTCTCATTATAATATTTGTATATGTATGTTTATTTCGCTTTACTGTTTGCTGTTGTAATTTAGTCAAATGGTATCAGGTAGCGACCAAATTGGCTGGCCCCCCAGACCCTTACAGAAAGGAGAACCCACATTTGATAGAAAGGGGTACCTCACTAGATCTCTGTGTGCAGAGCGGGAAGTGAGCATTAGGACGAGAGTTGGAATCTGGGAGTGGAGTATTATTACTAGTGATGTAGCAGCCTTCAGACCTTCACTGCAGAACTACACAGACCTGATGCAGCCCCAGAGTCAAGGGCGTAATCTGTAATCTACAGTCACAAACCTAAAGAAACCATCCAGCTCTGAGCCACAGCCTGCAAGCAGCTAGCTCTACCTCTGCCAGCCTGGCACCAGAAAGATCCGGCTACTGGACAGATCCGGCTACTGGACAGATACGGCTACCGGACAGATCTTGCTAAAGGAAAGACCCAGCTACCAGACAGATCTTGTAGTAGGCAGGATCTGTCTCGTGTGGCCGGACGGCCAAGTCGGAATCTGACTGGTTGCGGATGTGTCCGTAGCTGGGATCTGTCCTGTTATGCTGGACTGTCCTGTAGCAAGATCGGTCACGGTTAGCAGGATCTGTGTCGGTAGCAGGACTGTCGGGTATGCAGGATTTCTGTCGGGGTAGCAGGATCTGTTCCGGTAGCAAGATTGTGTGGTTAACACCGATTATGTGTCTGGGTAGCAAGATCTTGTTGGCAGACCGGTAAGCAAGATGGCCTGTCGGTACAGGATGCTGTCGGTAGAGCTGTCTGTACTAGTCGGACGTCTGTAGGTATGAAGGATCTGTCCGCGGGTAGCAGATCTGTTCCAGTTTTAGCCAATACTGGTCCGGTAGGATCTGTCTGGTAGCAGGATCGTCGGGGTCGCAGGTTCAGCAGGATGCGGGTAGCAGGATCTTCCTGTTTTTGGTAACAATATGTATTGGCCAGTAGCAGGATCTTTTTGGACCGATCTGTCCGTAGCAGGAATCTGTCTTGGTAGCAGGATCTGTCATGTAGCAGGACTGTCGTCGGGTAGCAGGGTCTTGTCACGGTAGCAGGATCGTCCTGTAGCAGGATCTGTCCTGGTAGCAGGATCTGTCGTGGTAGCAGGTCGTTCGTGGTAGCAGGATTGCGGGTGGTGGTAGCAGGATCTGTCCTGGTAACAAGATCTGTCTGGTAGCTGGTCTTTCCTTAGCAGATCTGTCTGTAGCCGGATCTGTCCCGTGTATGTATAAGATTCTGTCCGGTAAACAAGATGTGTCCAGTAGCAGGATCTTTGGTAACCGATCGTCCGGTTAGCAGGATTGTCTATTTTGGTAGAAGGATCTGTCTGGTACGCAGGATTTTTGGTTAGTTGGTAGCAGGGTCTGTCCGGTAGCAGGATTTGCTGTACTGTTAGCAGGATCTGTCCGGTAGCAGGATCTGTCCTTGTAGCAGGATTTGTGTAGAATGAATTGTGTTTTTAGCAGCGTATGGTCCGGTTGGTAGCGATCTGTCTGGTTTTGTGGCAGGTCTGTCTTGTTTAGCAGGATCTGTCCGGGTCGTCAGGATCTGTGGGTAGCAGGATTGTCGGGGGTTAGCTTCCTGTTTTTTTGGTAGCAGTTGGTGATCTTCGGGTAGCAGGATCTGTCCTTTGGTAGTTCAGCGCTATTTTAACAGCAAAAGTTCCTGGTATTCCTTGAACTGGCAAGAGGAGGTGTACAAGAAGATGTGGACAACTGTGATTATTACTGCAATTCGTCTGTCTATAAGGGGAAAGTCCTATTTCTCCCTTCTTCTTTCAACAGTATTGGTGTCCTCAAGAAGCCAACAAGATTGCTGTGGCAGAGTAAGGAGCAATTAAATTGCCGTGTCAGCCCAGTGGTTTTTTTAGGCTGTAGTTTGGGCACTCGCCTCTAAAAGCTTACCCATCACTGTCCTAGGGAGTCTAAAAAGAAAAAAAAGTTATACAATGAAAATTGGTATTCTAAAATGTCTGATCTATTAAAATATAAATCTAATTATTCCATTCTATGATTGGTGTAGTTTAAAAAACATGTTTTTTTCTTGCCATTTTGCTATGCTCAAAGCGTAGAATGGAAAGATATGAAAAGTTCCCTAATTGGAAAACACAAGCTCTTTCGACAAAACACCTTACACTTCTCATCCACCGAGACACTGAGAGAATGTCAGAAAATGGCCACATTACAATCTTTTTTTCTGAAAATGTATTTATTTTATTATTTAAATTATTGTTTTTCAAGGTATTAAAACACCATTAAACTATATCCATAGTTTAATATACAAGAAATACATGTATTTGTAATGTGAAAAAAAGTGAAATCAATAAAATCAAGCTTGTAGGAAATGACGGAACTGTGATCCCCCCCCCTCCCTTCAAATTCGCAGCATTTGGATTTCTTTTTCCAGTTTCCCAGTACATCGCACATAATATTAAATGGCGGCACTATAAGGTACAACTTGTTTTGCAGAATACTGTCCCTCTATAAATGGAAAAATAAAAAACGTATGGCTTTTGGAAAGTGAGGAGTAAAAACAGAAATGCTAAAGAGGAGATGGGCTGCTGCAGGTTCATGCCGATTCATTTTCCATTTCATATCCATGTATTACAACGTTCATTCACTCATTAGCTACAAAATAAAATATGTAAATATACAATCTGACAAACACCAAATAGCAGGACTTCCTTTTTAAGTTTATGTGAGACCAATTATTCACC
>CM033645.1:23749069-23922783 GCA_019512145.1 Engystomops pustulosus
AATAGCAGGACTTCCTTTTTAAGTTTATGTGAGACCAATTATTCACCCTAGATGGCAGCATACACCTACAATTCCATGTCCGCTCATGTTACTGCTTTTCTTGTATAGCTAAATGAGCCATAACTTAGGCTAAGTATTGTATCACAGAATACATACAGTGGGTACGGAAATTATGCAGACCCCTTTACATTTTTGGATCTTTGTTTTATTGCAGTCAATTGGTACGATCAACAAAGTTTTTTTTTTTTGCTCATTAATGTAAACTTTGCACCCTATCTTGACACAAAAGCAGAAAAACCTGTCTATATAAGACCTCACAGCTCACATGTCAGAGCAAATTAGAATCATGAGGTCTAAGGAACTGCCCAAGGAGCTCAGAGACAGAATTGTGGCAATACACAGATCTGACCAAGGTTACAAAAGAATTTATGCAGCAATCAAGGTTCCTAAAAGGACAGTGGCCTCCACAATCCTTAAATGGCAGAAGTGATAAGGACAACTATTCCTTGATCTGGCCATACAGCCAAACTTAGCAATCATGGGAGAAGACCCTTGACAAGAGAGGTAACGTAGAACCCTATGGTGCCACCCATGGTGGCTGAGCTCCATAGATGAAGTAGGGAGATGGGAGAAAGTTCCACAAAGTCAACTATGAAATCATATGAAAGTACAGAGTGTAAAACACAAGAAGGGCTACAAGACTATGAGAAATAAGATTCTCTGGTCTGATGAGATGAAACCGTGACAGTGACACATGGAGGTGGCAGCATCATGCTATGGGAGCAGTGACAGGACGCTTGGTTGGAATTGAAGGAAAGATTAATGCGCAGTACAGAGATATCCTGTATGAAAACATCTCCCAGAGTTCTCTGGACCTCAGACTGGGCTGAAGGTCCACCTTCCAACAGGACAATGGGGCTCATTTACTAAGGGTCGCGGATCGCACTTTCGTCGGACTGTACACTGTTTTAGGGATTTGCACGGCGACACAATTTAGGGAGCGTGCCGTCGGATTATCCGACTGATTCCAACAGAATGCACCAGGAAGAAGAAGGTGAACTCCAGCAGACCTGTGCGGGGAAGCGACACAAGCAGGATATCGGGCACACAATCTTATTGAATCGTGGCACAGCACATTATTGTCAGACAATCGGTGAACTTTGCGGACCCGGTAAGTAAATGTGCCCCATTGAACACTAAGCACACAGCTAAAATAACGAAGCATTTGCTTCAGAACAACTCTGTGACCATTCTTGACCTGACGTAAGCCCTGACATAAGCCCAAGAGGTCTAAGGAACTGCCCAAGGAGCTCAGAGACAGAATTGTGGCAAGACACAGATCTGACCAAGGTTACAAAAGAATTTCTGCAGCAATCAAGGTTCCTAAGAGGACAGTGGCCTCCACAATCCTTAAATGGCAGAAGTTTGGGATAAGGACAACTCTTCCTTGATCTGGCCATACAGCCAAACTTAGCAATCATGGGAGAAGACCCTTGGCAAGAGAGGTAAAGTATAACCCCAAGATCACGGTGGCTGAGCTCCAGAGTTGCAGTAGGGAGATGGGAGAAAGTTCCACAAAGTCAACTATGAAATCATATGAAAGTACAGATTGTAAAACACAAAAAGGGCTACAAGACTATGAGAAATAAGATTCTCTGGTCTGATGAGACGAAACCGTGACAGTGACACATGGAGGTGGCAGCATCATGCTATGGGAGCAGTGACAGGACGACTGGCTGGAATTGAAAGAAAGATTAATGCGCAGAACAGAGATATCCTGTATGAAAACATCTCCCAGAGTTCTCTGGACCTCAGACTGGGCTGAAGTTCAACCTTCCAACAGGACAATGGGGCTCATTTACTAAGGGTTGCGGATCGCACTTTCGTCGGACTGTACACTGTTTTAGGGATTTGCACGGCTTGGCAGGTATTTAACAGGGGTCTGCACTCAGATTGTGTCGCACGTGAACAGTTTTTGGCGAGGCTGTGCTTCCATGCGACACAATTTAGGGAGCGTGCCGTCGGATGATCTGACTGATTCCAACAGAATGTACTAGGAAGAAGAAGGTGAACTCCATTGGACCTGTGCGGGGAAGCGACACAAGCAGGATATCGGGCGCACGATCTTATTGAATCGTGGCACAGCACATTATCGTCGGACAATCGGTGAACTTTGCGGACCCGGTAAGTAAATGTGCCCCATTGAACACTAAGCACACAGCTAAAATAATGAAGCATTTGCTTCAGAACAACTCTGTGACCATTCTTGACCTTACGTAAGCCCTGACATAAGCCCAAATTGAGCATCTATGGAGAGACTTGAAAATGGCTTCCACCAACATTCACCATCCAACCTGAGCCAAGAAGACTCCTGGCTGTACTAGCTCAACTACTACTAGCTACTACTCAACTAGTTTTCCAGTTTTTCTTGCTTAATAAATTAGTAAAAATATCTACATTTCTGTTTTTCTTCTGCCAAATTTGGGTTCAGAGTTTACATTAATGAACAAATGAATGTTTTTGGAGTGATTTTGGTTACAGTTCATGCTGAACTGAAAGTAAATTTGTGTTAATACAAGTAGCTCTGTAAATTGCTTGACAAAGTCTCTTTAAAAGGTCTCCCCAACCGGTATTGGGGGCTGCAAAAACAGCTTAATTAATGGCCCTCATTGAGGTTTATGTGCATCATAGATACTTTTACAAGCAGCTTTCCTATTCAAAATATGGAACTTTTTTCCCTACACCTCTTCCTCCCTCCTGGAGGGTCTTTGGCGTCTGCCAATGTTCTGGTCTGGGGCTGCTATCAGTAAAAGTCTGGTTGGGGGGGTTTAGAGTGCACCGGCCAAAGTCTGGTCTGGTGGGTCTGCGGTGTCAGCCAAAGCTTTGACTGGGGCTTCAGCCATAGTCTGGTCTGGGGGCTCAATCATAGCCAAGTCCGGCGGGGTTGGAAGCATCAGTCATAGTCGGGTCTGTGGTAAAGCGATCCGTTGTCTCCTGGGTGATTTAGCACATCAGTGAATCACTGGATATATTTGCTACTGAGCGGGAAGGGGTTAAAACAGATGCGTTAGCCCCTTTGGGTTTCAAGATATTTATATTAGATATTTCACATATTTTATATTTACTTTGAATGCACCGGAATAGAATGTTTTTTTCCATTACAACTAGATATGAATAATGAGCGGATGCTTTCTGCTCTGTACGATGTCTGTAATATTATTTTGATGTTTTGCATTCTCTCATCTTTTTACCGCTTTTTAATGGTTTTGAATGTCATTTGGTTGTGGTAACGCTTTTTTGTTTGTCGATTAATCACCTGTATACTGTCTGCCGTGTAACAGGAGCCGCAGGAAGTGTGTTGCATTGAAGAAAAAGTTAGGACAATTACGAGTGAGGGGCCAAGTACTTTGGTCTTTATGCCTATTGTCTTGTAATGTGATCAGCTTAACTATAGTCAGGGACGGAGTCAGCACTGGGCATACCTGGGCCCACTGTAAAGGGGCCAACTGAGACTCTGTCACCCAGGGGCCTACTGAAACCTAGAGTTGACTCTACCTGTGGTGCACTGTATTTTTCAAGTGCAACTCTTTTCAACATCATTTAATGCAGTATTTCGTGTGGTCCCCCCAACAACGTTATAAAAAAGCATATACATGGACTGCCTAAAAACACCATTTAACATTCACACATGTCTGTCGGTGATATTAGCTGATGATAGGATGACGCTGGGTCGGCCAAGCATTTATCCAATTTATCCAAATTATCCTTGAATAATTTTAACAATAATGCAAATTAACCAAGTGTAATGCCCAAAATTCACCCCTAGGGTTCATATGTGATAATAAGTGCAAGGATAGACAAAAATAAAAACACACAAAATTAAAAAGCAGAGGGAGAGCGAGAGCAGTTCAGCAGGAAACAGCAAGGTAGGAAGAGGATGGGGAGGAGGAAGTCAGTTTTCTAAAAACCTTAACCCTGCCTATTACCCACAATGCATAGTGCAAATTATAATTGCCCCAAAAAAACAACCCACTATCCCGGATGACAGGCATTTGCTATACTGTATCTGTATGCAGTACTTGGACCTTAATGTAAGCAACTACAGTCCTATTAGACCCAATGGTATCTCTATGTGTACTCTGGGAGGACATACTAGAGTCTACTAGAGGCCTTACACTAGAGTCACATTAAGTGAAAATGTTGCCCTAGGTAATATGACCCCTGACCTCTATTCCCTTTTATGTTCAATGCTTAGTTGATCCTGTACTGATAGATCTCATCTGCCTTACAGACTAGCAGTCCCTCTAAGGTAAGTACATACCTTCACATAATTTGTCTTTGTTAATTTGTTACTACTCAAAGAAATAACGGGAACACTAAATAACCACATGATCTTTATTCTTTACTTAGATGAACATGTTTTCAACAATAAAACATAAATTTTTTTAAATTTTCTATGTCATGAAGATCTGGATTTGGAATGATACTAAAAGTCAAAGTTGAAAATCAAACTTCAGGCTGATCCAAGTTCAGTTGAAATGCCCCAAGACAAGGAAATGAGGCTCAGTGGTGTATGGCCTCCCAACAACGCCTGAGCACGATCATTATGAGGCATTCGATTTTCTCCTGAGGGATCTCCTTCTAGACCTGGGTTATGGCATTAGTCAATATCTGGACAATCCCATGAGCTGTCCCAGATGTGCTCAATTCGATTCAGGTCCGGTGAATGGACAGACCAATCCATAGCATCACTACCTTCAACATGCAGGAACTGCAAGTCCCTACTGATTTAAAGAAAATAGAATAACCCTCTGCACTCAGACTAAACATAACTTGTAGCTGACATTTTTTTTATTAATAATATAATATTGTAGATTTTCTATGATCCATATTGTATACTATGCTCCTTGGGATGTTAGCTGCTATATATGTCATTGTATTTTGATGTTTACTTCTATATTATGACATAACATTTAATATAATTTCCTTATATGTAGCAACTGAAAGCAAATTTACAACCTGGAGTAAGTTGGAACAAGTTTTTGGGGAATTCCCATTTGCTATGGCAGATGTTGCCAGCTAACAATCACAAGCAACGTATATGCTACGTAGATGGAGGTGAAATGTTGGGAACCTTTCTAGAAATCTCGACTTCAGGAATACTGTCAAGACTTTGAGCTGTCATTGTTCTCAATTCATGTTGGAAACTGCAGGTTTTGCCCCAACAAGAAAGTCTATCCTGACATAATGGGATTTACACCGGAGACACTGCCTGCCCTAAGGAACTGACTCGGAAATAAGATTTTATGTTAAATCATCTTATGCAGAAAAAAATAATATTTTTTAATATTTCTTTTACCTTATATTAGAATAATAGAAATACATAATGAAACAAGTTTTTGTTCACACCACCTCCAGATTTCACCAAATATCACTGATATTTTTATATGGGATGCCATATAAAAGATATTTTCTTATGTTCCTATATCATATACAGATGGATATGTGAAATCAACCAAAAAGATTATACCGGTTTCAGCAAATAAATGTTATTTGTTGTTTAAAGGACACCTGTCATCAGGTCTCTGTAATTATTTCTGTCACCATTACCATTACCATCCCAGCCTTTATCTAGTCAATTCGAAACACACAGGCTACAGGGGGCGCCAGCACCATGAGTGTCGCATCATTATACAGGCAGTTAGTCATGTGTATAGGAGTATCTCATACACACACAGGCTGCAGGGGCCGCCAGTATCAGGAAGCACATGGAGGAGACATTACACCATTATACCTAACATCATTATACAGACTGTCAGTCATGTGTAGAGGAGTATCTCATACACACACAGGCTGCAGGGGGCGCCAGCACCAGGAAGCATGTAGAGGAGCCAGCACGAGGAGTGTCACATCATTATACAGGCTGTCAGTCATGTATAGAGGAGTATCTCATACACACAGGCTGCAGGGGGCACCAGCACCAGGAAGCACATAGAGGAGCCAGCACCAGGAGTGTCACATCATTATACAGGCTGTCAGTCATGTATAGAGGAGTATCTCATACACACACAGGCTGCAGGGGGCCCCAGCACCAGGAAGCATGTAGAGGAGCCAGCACGAGGAGTGTAACATCATTATACAGGCTGTCAGTCATGTATACAGGAGTATCTCATACACACAGGCTGCAGGGGGCGCCAGCACCAGGAAGCACATAGAAGAGCCAGCTCCAAATGTGCCACATCATTATACAGGCTGTCAGTCATATATACACAGGCTGCAGGGGGCACCAGCACCAGGAAGCACATAGAGGAGCCAGCACCAGGAGGGTCACATTATCATATAGGCTGCCAGTCATGAGTATAGGAGTATCTCATACACACAAAGGCTGCGGGGAGCACCAGTACCAGGAAGCACATAGAGGAACCATCACCAGAAGTGTCACATCATTATACAGGGTGCCAGTCATGTATATAGGAGTATCTCATACACACACAGGCTGCAGGGGGTGCCAGCACCAGGAAGCACATAGAAAAGCCAGCCCCAGGAGTGTCACATCATTATACAGGGTGTCAGTCATGTGTATAGGAGCATCTCATACACACTCAGGCTGCAGGGGGCACCAGCACCAGGAAGCACATAGATGAGCCAGCACCAGGAGTGTCACATCTTTTACACAGGCTGTCAGTCATGTGTATAGGAATAGCTCATACACATAGGCTGTAGGGGGTGCCAGCACCAGGAAGCACATAGAGGAGCCAGCACCAGGAGTGTCACATCATTATACAGGCTGTCAGTCATGTGTATAGGAGTATCTCATACACACACAGGCTGCAGGGGACGCCATAACCAGGAAGCACATAGAGGAGCCAGCACCAGGAGTGTCACATCATTATACAGGCTGTCAGTCATGTGTATAGGAGTATATAAATAAATAATCTATGGAACCATTATACTTTGTCCTCAATACTTTCAGTGGCTTATATGTGATTACATTGCTTTTAACATATATTAGTAATATAAAACAGTTTTGAAGTACAAAAGACACAAACACAGGAAGTTTACTGCTGAGCCGAATCTTATTGAGGAAGACAGAAGAGCCGACCTCGTAACCTCTCCATTGTATTTCACTTACATTCTATTTGTGCAATTAGGAGAGGAGCCAACAACAGATCAACAGCTGCATAATGTGAAAATGTTCATGTCCTATGACTATATCCAGCGCAGAACCCACAAGAATGTTTTAGAAGGTTCCCTAATTTATTAAAGAGAAATTATTCAGCTTGATTAAAAAAAAAATATTGTTAAAAGTTACATTCAGCTTGTAATTACAATGTATTTGTATTTATTGAAAAAGAAAGCCTTGAAGGGAACCTGTCACCAGGAGCTCGTTTTTACTTTCCCGCATAGCCAATGCTTACCACATTCTCAAACTGTTTGTAAAATCAATCAGGGTTTTTTAGATAAAAAGTTAAATTAAAGTTTACTTGTATCTCAGTTCTTCTCCTGGGAAGGGGTCTTTTGAGGAATGTCACCCCACCCACCCTCGAGAAACCGATCCGTTCTCAGCCATGTTTAACGGCCCCCCTCGATTCTCTAACCACTATGTGCCCTGTGTGTCCACTCCTTGGACCCATTTCTTACAGACCATTGCAGGCAATTCCCTGGCATCTTCATGCATCTTCATTATGTGGAGCTGGCCGCACGGTCTCCACTCCGCATGCGCCGCACTATGCTTGCCGTTGTACGCAAACTCTTTATGGAGTTATGGAGTTCTGACTTGAATACAAACTCAACTTAAGAACAAACCTGTCTAGTATGAACCTGTCCAGTATGTAACCCATGGATTACCGTATATACTCGAGTATAAGCCGACCCGAGTATAACCCGAGACCCCTAATTTTACCACCAAAAACTGGGAAAACATATTGACCCGAGTATAAGCCGAGGGTGGGAAATGCATTGGTCACAGACCCCCCCAGATTAACCAAAATAAATAAACGAAAATAAAAAAGGACAATGGCAGACTGTGGGCCTAATTGAAAACCAACCCTATAAATTTTCCCAATTCGGTCTTTGCAATGGATATGTGCGTCACTAAGGCAAAACCACGCGGTCGCAAGGTTCACTACAAATTGCCTCACAATTGGCTAGTAGTGCACGCAGCAAGTAAAGCAACCCAGAAGATCAAACAGAAAATCAAATATATAACGCTATGTAGGCGTAAGCCGTTGGATATCTATGCTATTTATAGCTCAAGTTATGAAAGAACAATCTATGCCGATGAGATGACGCTGAGTAGTAAACAAATAAACGTAAAATAACAAAGGACAAATGGCCAGCCTGTGAATTGAAATCCAACCCCTACTAAATTTTCCCCACTCGGTCTTTGCAATGGATTATGGCGTCACTAAGCGGCAAAACACAGCGGGGCGGCAAGTTCACTACAAATTGATCACAATTGGCTAGTAGATGCACTGCAGGCAAGTAACGCCACAGCAGATCAACCAGAAATCAAATATATAACGCTATGTAGGCGTAAGCCGTTGGGATTCTCTATGGATATTTCTAGCCAAGTATGAAAAGCACAATAATATGCCAGTGAGATGACCCTGAGTATTAAACAACAAACGTAACATAAAAAAGGAGAAAATGGCAGGACTGTGCCTAATGAAATCCAACCTACTAAATTTTCCCAACTTTGGGTTTGAGGTGGGGGATATGTGATGCACTAGAGCTAAAACAACGTAGCAAGTCCCTGCTAATTCCTACAAAATGGTACTAGATGCAAATAAAAAAAAAAAAAGTCGGAACGTTTTTTTGAGCCCTAAGAAGGGCTGTGGGTTTCTTGGCGAATCAACTCCTGCCTAAAAGAAGCTAATCGAACACCCTAACGCTTTCCCTGCAGCAGCAGCTCGCTCTTAGCGCATCCAGAAGACACCGAATGATCGAGCAGCGAGGGCCAGCGAGCTAGTCTATCCAGGGTCACCTGATCTGGCACCCAACCACTGCTATCGAAGTGTAAGATACCACGTCATGCTGGGTGTAGTGCAGAGTGCTCATCCGGCTGTGATGGCTCTGTTTCTGGCCGCCAAAAGCAAAACGGCGGGGAGCTGCCATTTCTCGAGAGGGCGAAGTATCGTCCGATTGCAACGAGCAGTTTCGAGTACGCTAATGCTCGATCGAGCCATCAAGGGCTCGGACGAGCATGTCGTCTATCTTAGTCCTTATTTGTTTCTACCAATAGTCTATTTAGTGTTTGTGTAAATCAGGTCTTCTGTTCTGATCCACTGACAGCTGAGAGATACAGGAACCTGATAAAGGTTCCAAGCCTTTACTATTAAAAGGGGGAGAATATATATCATATATATATATATATAATATATATATATATATATTATATATATACATGCTTCATTATCAAGGAACAATATAAAATTATTGAGGGAGGACTGAATATATCATTATGAATTTAAAGGGGTACTTTCACCCAAAAAAAACGCACTAGGAGACTGATATCGATATAGGGCTCCTCCTAGTTCGTTCCTCATGAATTCGCCAAAATGCTGGGAACTTGCTTCTGCGTTCCTATTTAGGAGTGCGGTAGTGTTGCCTAGCTGTATGTTAGGCTCCATAAACTTGTGAGTTATCACTATCAAAAAATGGGGTGGTCCCACTCCACTAGGCGGGGTTAACGTTAGTAGATGCTTGATATTTTGGGGGACAGGTCCTTTTTAACCACTTAAGGAAGCAGCTATTTGTAGCTTAAGGCTAGCCCGATTTTGGATTCTACTTGCGTGATTCTTTATACGGTTATAACTTTGAACACTGGTACTTATCAAAGCGATTATGAGATGGTTTGTCCCCACATGTTGTGTACTTAATTTTAGTGGTAAATTTCTGGCAGATAAGTTTGCATTATTTACAAAAAAAAAGAAATATGATAAATTTTGGCAAAATTTGCCATTTTCGAAATCAAATCAGTTGGTTTAAGGGCAGATCGATTTACAGCTAATAAGTTGCCTGAATACATTCCCAGTTGTCTACTTGTACATTTCATAATTTCTGAAATGTTGGATAATTTATTTGATGTCACGCGGCTTGCAAATAGAAATCGATTTTCCGATTGTAAGAATTGACTATTTTGGGGATAAAATAAAGTTTGGAATGAAATTTTACATATTTAGCATCAAAACCCCCTATATCACCAACCCCATGGTAAATCGCACCCCCTCAAAAACTATCAGAAAAGCGTGTCCGAAGCTATGTTAACCCCTGAGATCTCATAGTAATTGAATCAAATGGAGGTGAAATTTTGAAATGTCAATTGTTCCCTTATACGTTAATTTAGCCTAAAAATTTACACATTTCCAAAGATAAAAGAGAAAAACCCACCTACAAATTTGTTCTGCAATTCCCTGAGTACAAAACCCCCCACTGTGGCAGTTACTTTGTTATGGGGGCACAGCGAGGTGCAGAAGGAAGGAGGGCGCGCTGACAGCTGCCAGGATTTTAGTTTCATATTGTGGTCAATTTTGTAGGTATAAAATTTGCGCTTTTTCGGTATTGGGGCCAGTGATGCCATTTTTTTGAGGGATGAGATGCTTTTTCAATGTTACCCATTTGGGGTTTGTATCACCTATTGTTGAAAATTTAGGAACAGTTTTTTGAGGACAGGAGGACAAGTAGAAAAGCATCAAGTCGTATGGATTTCTTACTTTTTTTTTTGTGGTGTTAAACGGATAATAATCACTGTTATACTTTATTCTATGGGTCTATCTATACGGGGATACCAGAAATGAAATAGATTTTCTTACGTTTTTTTATAAAATTTGTAAAAACAAAACCCAATTGGTAAAGGGAGGAAAAATTATCATTTATGTATTGCCGCTTCCAAAGTGGCATAACATTGTTAATTTTTGGCTACGAGCTGGTGATGGCTTGTGTTTGCGGAATGTTGACTTTGACCAGTATCATGTCGCCAGTACAGATGGTTGTGATCACATTTATAGCCATTTTGTGGGATTGAAAAGGTAAAAAAATCATAATTTTTGGAGGGTTTTTTATAAACAGTTGTTTTTTACGGCGTTTATAGTGAGGGTTCAATATGATTGACTTTTCTTTTATTCTAGGTTGTTAAGGACGCCCCGGTGATACTATATATTGGAGTTTCGTGTTTGATTGAGACTATTTTTTAGTTATATGTCTCTTTATATGTTTTGGGGTTTGGGGCATTTTTTAGTGATATGACTTTATTTTTTATTGAATAACTCGAGATGCGGGTGTTACAATGGTGTACGCTATTAGTTACAGCCGGCCAACCCGTCTTTCCCGATGCGGGTCGGCTCAGATCTTGAGCTGAAACCGGCTCAGCTCAGAGTCCGATATATCGGACGCTCGAAGAGCGCTAAGTCATGTTATGCTCACAATTAGTGATTGCTGTCGGAACATCCAAATTGATTTGGACCGAGCACAGGAGCACATTTGAATTGGTGGCAAGCCAAGCACTCACATTGCAACCACTAAAAAGATGGTGAACTCTGTCGGACAGGAGCCATATCGGGCACACAATCTTAGGTGAATTGCGGAAGTACATTATCGTCGGACAATGCACTTTAGTTGTGACTCTGTGGGTGGCAGGTTAACTAATGTGCCCCATTGGGTCCCAAATGATGCTTGATGGATTAAGGTCTGGGGAATCGGCAGACTGCTGTTTATGACTACAGACAGGCAGTGAGGGCAGCTTTTAACGACTCAGCTTTGGGGCAAAAAATCAGTAAGAGTTAGTCTCTGCCTATTTCACTGCCTGCTGAGGAGGATTGGGGGCTAATTTTCTAAGGGTCTGAATCGCGCATTTTGTGGGGTTACGAGGATTACGATTAGTTTATGCCGAATTGCCCCAGGATTTTGGCGCACGCGATAGATTGTGGCGCTGGCTTTCAAGGACCAGAAATTGGGGGGCGTGGTCGCCGGACAACACGACCTAATTCGGAAAAACCGCAAAATTTTTAAAAACGAATCGGTCGCAAGATAAGCACTCACATGCAAGCGGATGGAGAAGGTGAACTCGGCGGACCTCGGTTTGCAGCAGCGACACATGGTGGATATTAGGGCGCAGGACCTTAGTGAATCTGGCAGACCCGAATACTATTGGAGAACGCGCAGCTTTGATCGCGAATGGAACGGGAAGTAAATGGCCCCATAATTGGCATCAGTCTGTTTTTGTTTTGAAAGGGGAAATCACAACAAACCATTTTATAAAAATCATTATGAAATCAGAGATGCCATTTAAGCTTAGTATACATCTATGGTAAGATTTATGTGTTTGATTTGGCTTTTACTATTTAATTTATCTATTACGGTATATATTTCTGTAACTTTAGATTTTTTTCTGCAATATAATTATCAAAACCAGCACATGATTCACAACTTGTAATACACCTCGACATGTGTTACACATAATTTAGCGATTTATACCATTATCATTTCTAGCATTTAACTGTGTATATTTAGACATATGATAAGACAGCATAGTGTCGAACGCGTCAGGTTCTGTCATCACCAGGGTAAAGTTAACAATACTTTTAAAGGATGAATAAAAAACTAAGTTTTATACTTATGAGTTAACTAATTTTTTGCCTGCGGGCTTGGTGGATTCACCTACTTTTACTATGAATATGCACTTGAATCGGCCTCAGTTTGTCGAGCACGGCTCTCAAACACGTGTACAAGAAATGGGTGAGCTGAAAAAAACTTTTTATCTTTGTCATTACTGTGTATACCTGCCTGGCCTGGTTGTATTACAGTTCCTGGGGTGATGATGCAAATAAATTTATGTATAGCTACTACCAAATGCCCCAATTCTGGGGATATAGGATATGGGGGGGGGATTGAAGCTCTGCCTACTGGGGACAATAGATATTTCTAGCATAGTAATTGCAAGTGTGCACAAATGGAGGTTTGCCTTTGCCCTCACCCAATTTTTATAAAGAGTTGTGAAAAAAGTGGTGGGAAAAATCTGGCCCATCTTTTATAATTACAAATTAGTTCTGTACTGACCTCACATAAATAAGGCCACATGCGTTAGAGTGCAAAATACCAAGTGTCAAGACCAGCGGCTGGGCCTATAGGTCAATAGTTGGCAGGACCCCAAAGGTCATTATTAGGCTCAGGGAAACACCAAGGGGCTATGGAGATTTGATGGAGATTTCCATTAAACTGTATCACTCTTTCATTTTCTAATTTAATTGTGTTAATTGGCCTAGTGCTGGATTGTCAAAGGGCAAACAAAATTATATTAGGGCAAAACTTAGGGCAAAAATATCCACCTAACTTCAAGTTCCCAATCGAGCCATATAAGTGAAATGCACCCTTATTTTAGCTAAAAAATCTTTTCCCTCACATCTTGTTTAAAATCAAATTATAATACCTTGCACTCACAGGGGCATATCTGCTCGCTGGCTTCTCCAATCACTCTTTCCCATATCTTATGACTCCATACATTTAGCACTTTATGTAATGTGACCAGTTGATGTCATAAGGTTCTTCTGCCCAGTAACATTAAATCTACCCAATGTATGTATATGATCACAAATAAAATCAAAGCATGCCTCAATGGAATTCATACGCACCTTTATCCTCCGCTGGATTCATGTTGTCAGGCCATTATGAGTGGAATCTTACTGGGGGTAAAGCAAATCTTGTGGGTAAAGGACATTAAAAGACATCCACCTGGTCCATGGACACGGTTTCAAAGATGACATAGTCTCTCCAAAACAAAGGCACTGGGTGCAACTTTGAAACAACATTTGAAACAACCCTAATAATAAGTAAAGCATCTGTAAGTTGAAAAACATGGCTGAAGGTCCTAAGTAACTAGTTCCATAACAGAGCATTGTCATAGCAGTGAGAAATGTGCAAGCAGGAATAAGGAGGCCAGGCAAATAAGTAAAATTAATATGCAAGATTCCATTAATAAACAATGGACTCGATCAGGAGAGTTGATACGGTACAAGATTTTTTTACTATTGCGCCATGGAAAAGGAAACCTTTGATGGATTTATGCTTTTAATCATAGTTTTAGGAATATTTTATTTGGGTGGGTTATTCACATGGCAGGTTGCAATGAGGCAAGTAGGCTCTATCCAGCGGACAGAGGCCTAACTTGACTGATCCGTGGGGGTCTCAGTGTGAGTCCCTCACAGATCGCAAGAACGAGGGGTCCACGACCCACGCCGTCCTCAGAATAATGGAGATGATGGACGAGTTGATCATTCGCTCCTTAATCTCAATGGGCTGACGGAAATTGTGCCAAGAGCGCGTCATCGATCTCAGTCAGTCTCCATAGAGATAATGGAGAGAAGGTCATGCTGCCGTCTGCTTCATTAGTCTGAGGAGCGGCGAGGGGCGGTCGGACCCCTCGTCTCGCAATGCAGGGTCGCAGCACTAAGGACCTTCATGTCAGCAAGTTAGGCCCTATCAGTGTATGGGCCGAAACTTGCCATTTGGGGAAAACCCTTTAAAAGTTACAAGTCTACATATGGCAAATGTTTCTCGATAGGGGCACAGTGTTAAGTGAGTAGGACTTTTTCAAAGGAACACATATTATAGATACAATTATGGCAATACTATGGTCATTAGCAGTATCTCTGGCAGATCAGTTCTTTACAATGCTTAATATCTTATGTATTTCTAATTAGACATGAAACCAAGATAAGCGTTGCTGGATTTGTGCCAAATAATCCAATATGAATCAGTTATGGAAGGAAAGGAAGGAAATAATTTCTGTCGGGTGTTGTGTACAAAATATAAGTGAATAATTATAAATGTTTACTTTGCCACAATGCGTGACCATATGTGCCAGTTTATAAAAAGAAACTACTCTGTCTCGAAACAATAACAAAAAAAAAATGTAAAAGTGAAGTAGACCAAACGTTTGTGAACATTATACAGTAAGTACAGAGCGGGAGCTATCCCGGAGTAAAGGTTAAGATTATGATTACGTACCTAAATTCCCCTATAAAAAGTAGTGACATGTTGGCGCCTCCAACAACACTAGGCACCCTGAGTACTTTCCCTTTTGCCATATTACTATTTACTTTCCGAATTACGATGCATATTTCTAGAAGTAATATAAATTATGTATTACTATATTTCAGCAGACTATTAAGACGCACCACAGATTTAGTATCAAAAAAAAAGAAAATATATTTTACAAAAAATTTTAATTCCCTGTTGGTTCACAAACAAGCCACCTGTTACATCATAATTTCCATACCCACATAGGTCTGCTACATACACTTCATCATTCACAGGAAACACTCTGCACTGCTATACACAAAAACATGAACAGTCACATGCTTTGAACATATGTAGTTACTGCATTAAATACTTGTGGGATGCTGGATGAGGGCAGTGCAGGGCTCTGCTCTTTTTGACATGGGTGAAATGCTTTTTCAGCCCTTCCACTCAATCTCCAGTGCAGCCTTTTGAGGGTATATGGCAGTGCCGGGGAGGAGCTACTGACCTATGGAATATCAGACTCATCGCCCTTATACTCTTGCAAAAGTGTGTCTAGATTTCAAATTGGCATGGGTTGAAGTAACCTTGTTCTGATTGTGTGACATGGGTGTGAACAAAAACAGACCCATCAATCTGGTAGAATAACGAGGCATTGAGGGTGAAGTTACTTTTTATTATTCACTTCACTAACAGTTTTCTGAAGTTTTCAACCTTTTAAGATCTCTTAAACCCTTTAATCATTATACTCAAATATTAGCAGGTATAGATCACAAAAAAGTTGAATCTATAAGTAGCATGGATGTAGTCTGTGTGGGACTGGAAGTCATTAGTCCACCATAGTTCTGATCAGGGGCCTGTCTGACAGGCTAGAACACTGAATTGCTTAGCATCTGTTGTTAGCATTGACAGACAAGGCATCTAATCAAATGATGTCTAATAGAAACTCGTGGACCTGTCAAAAGCTGTGTCTTCTAGGTGTTGTATTAGATCCCAAACTGAGAATTTTTCCATTTACTCAGTATTTAGAAAGACTCATTTTTAGAATTAGAGAGATGCAGCGAATACTTTCATTTCTACATAGTCAGAGCTCTGAAAGATGTTATTTTTTACATTAGCCAGAATGTAAACTTTTTGTGAAGGCCAAAAAAAAATGATCGAGGCTAATCCATCTTACCCACATTATAAACAACGTGGACTAGGACAAAATCTGAGCTGCTTTATGCTAGGTAACAACTACTTTAGATACGTGGTTATGAAATGGAAAGGCCTATCTACAACATGGAATTCAAAAATAAATCTGGTTGTGACAACACAACATAGTATGTGGTTGAGCCATATCCCGACCCGATCAAAAAAATATGCCAAATCTCTGCCAAATATGCACGTGCTTTGGTACGGGTGTTACATGAGGAATGTGCTTAAAGACGTATAGTTTATTGTAGCGATAAGGTTTTTTAATTGCAGTTTCTGTTTCCAAATAAAGACAGGTATGGGGAAGTGTTCTATCTCCCTAATAAGATCCCTGGGTTAGTTTCTTAGGTCTCTTTACTCATGTCTATCAACGTGGGTGACTAGTCTATAAGGTCCTACTAGGTTCTATGAGCATCACGTATAGTCTTCTCTATTCTATACTTCTCGATGCATTTACCGTAAGTGCCCAACAGTAACTTACTTTTAAACAGCACTTGCCTCAACTTTTTAAATCGTATGAGCATCCTGAGGGGACACAATACGTTGAAAGAAGGAGGGGCGATTTGGATTATAATGTAGCATAGGTTCAGTGTCCCAGTGGACAGGAGTAATTGAAGTGTTCTCCCATAATAATTAACCCTGTCAACACTCCCTGGGCCTAATGCAAGTCTCGGCACCAAAGCAAATGTTGTTTCTTTTTTAAAATACAGCTGAGCACGATGGGGCTATTTATAAGGAGCCTGAGCATTTGTAATTCGTCGGCTTTTCAAAAATGCTGGGATTTGCGTCGCTGTAACAGCTATTTAGTAGGGGATTGTGTCGCACGCGATCGGATCTTGGCGAATCGCGACAGAAGTTATGCAAAACAGAAATTGGGGGCAGGCCGTCAAGATTCGGGACCGAGCAATTTAACTTTAAAATTGTGTTGCAAGACAATACCACTTACATACACCAGGAAAGAGAATGCAGAAGATGCAGATGCAGGAAATCAGGCGCAGCTCTTTGTGAATCGCGCAAAGTTCATTCTCGTCTGACAACGCACAGCGGGGATCGCGCAGGACCGGGGTAAGTAAATGTGCCCCCATTATGTTCTGCGCGTTACCAAGCGATTGTGGAGGATACCTGAATACGTCTGGTAAATCTATGCTAGGGCAACTGCTGGGGGGGGATGCTGCTTTCTACCACCCCATACCATGGAGGTTGTCACACTGTTTGGGACAAACTATTTACGGGTGCTTAAACAGCCACCTATATCACCTATGTTTTATCCTGACTTCGATAAATACTGATACAAGCAAAGTACAGTATTGCATGTGAGCGTCTGACTTGGGGGTTTTATAGGTCTCTAGTGGTCACTAGTCTAGAGTCTTCCGCAGACCTGCACTGATCGGTGACATTATGATGGACTTTGTATGTCTAGTGTTAAGGAGCGCTAGTTAAAGCCCAGCTTCCCGGCAGAGATAATGCTACAGACAGAGATCCTCACAGTGGGAAAAGAACTGTAAGGCAATGAAGGCTTGGAAATTAATCTTCACATCCCCTCTACCTCCTAGAGGTAACCACAAGCAAAATGGTGGTATCAGTAACACTAATCATAACAAGACTGGCACCATGATCCAAAGCTCGCCAGTGACAGTCAGTGTGATGTGTCGTTAGTCCCAAGCCCGTCGTGTTGTTTTGATTTGGGCCTTAAAAATCCATTAAAAAAAATCCAGACCTCAAATGCCACCAAAACTGAATCTATCAATGGATATTACGATTAAGAAGTACTAAAAATATTGCCTTCATTTATGCAGACAAGAGGATGATATCTGTAGGAAAAAACTTAATGTGGGGGCAAGAGGGCTACTTTACTGTCCCCTAAAGAAGCCGATTTGGTAGGTCAACAACCAAACGAGGTCTCTGCTTCCATCTTGACACAGATCTATAAAGCCACTACAAGATGAAGGGAAAATGATGAAAATTAAGATTCAGACTGTTTAACCTTGTTAGATTTCCTTTACTATATGGGAATTAAGGGGGTATTTAAAGGCATTACACATAGAACAACCGGAATTTCATAGAAAAAAAAAGTTTGTAAATATGCAAATGACATGAGGCTCATGGCTTCCGCCGATAGGTAAGTTATGCACGCACCTTGAACGATTGACATGCCCAGGCCATAACTCAGCATGGAGTTCACCAGACTTGACTAAAAGATATCTTCTACCGAACTTCTACACTGTAGACGAATTTGCCCTCATCTTCAACTGCGTTGGTGTCTTTAGGAGGCTGAACGATTGAAAGGTGTCAAAGAAACAGGAGAAATAAATTACTGCTTAAAATTGCTGCGCTGGCCTTTGAATAAATCAAGTGGCTTTGGTTGAAGTTTGGCACTCAGGCTCTTACAGGTTCGCATCACTGCCTATGATGGCACAGGTTTCTCCTCTATGCGTTGATCACAGGCCGGAATGTAGTGAGATAATGCTATGGACCAGGCATCTTAGCAAGTTTGGCGGCGAATCAGCTAGGGGGGCTGCAGAACTGACTTTCAGCGGAGCCACGAGGAGATCAGTAGAGAACCTCAGAAATTTGATAATTTTATAAACTTTTTTCTATAAATTTCAGTCGTTATAAAAGAAGAGTTATGGGTGATCGGCGGTACGGGGAGGTAAGTATAAACATTACCATGGGGTACTGGTTATTTCAGCAGTTTTGTTTGTCACTATTCTGGCAGTATCTATCTAATCTGTATTTGTGGTTTATGTGATGATATATGAGTATTTTATTAATGAATGATTGAGTTATGATAAGACACCTATTGGTTATGTCAGATAGAAGTACAGCTCGTAACTAACTGAGGAAAATTGTCCACACTACTTAATCAAAACAGAAGACACCTATTAGTCTTCTGTGGGTTGTTGATGCTGAAAGCCTTTTAACTTATTTAATATTAAATCCACATTAATAAATAATTCAATTTATTAGTTGGGGAATTCTAAGTAAATAACATAGGTCATCTGTAGGGCCATTATGGCTTAGCTACTGTGGGAAAGCAGATACAAGTAATTGTGTTATCTCAAAGACTGGAAAGGGGTATCTCATCGGACATTAATTTAAAGCAACTGCTAAATATTTACATTCATCACTGGATATTATTTAAAAAATTACCTATGTGAAAATAATCCGAACTGTAGTAATATGGTAATGGGAAAACAGTTGTCGTGGATACGACCCTGGATGCAGGATAATTGTGCAAAGAAATTATATGTTTTTCAAATGAAATGCCTGGGAGTATGGATGGACCACAGCTATCTGTGATGATGAACACTGAATTCCAGGTAGTAAGGCAAGGCCCAATAGTCCTTGTGCTGGAGGGTGGTTGTATCCAGGTCAACTAATCGTTCTAAGGAATAAACATGACTACAGTTTATTGGAAATTATCATCACAAGTAATTTTTTAAGAACATTGCAATTAAGATGGCCATTTGAAGGAATCTACCACCTGGAAGTCGAACTAATAAAGAGATTCGATGATGGTTGGTTTAGAAACCCAGCCCCCTTATTTTCTTTTTAAATTTCAACTAGAAGTAGCTCTAGAGAAAATTTTGCATAAATAAAGTCGGATTTTTACAGGTTCTCGATAGATCAAAAGTTGAAACAAAAAGGGTGGGAATGGAGCACTATATAAGTAAGTTTACATCAGGATTCTATCGTATTAGGTATATCTCAGATGGTAGGTTTCCTTTCAAATGTGCAGTCCACTGATAATATCCATAACATAAACACATGATAACATGGATTCAATGACAAATACATTCGTTGCCCCATTGTGGTGATGTATATAAACCTTATGGCAACCCAAAGTACAATACTGGGAGCTCTTTGCTTGATCTTCTATGTTCAGGATCATGTGATCAATTCTCTTTAGGACATAAAAATGAGAAATTAATTTTGAACAGTTATATCCAGAAGGGGCGCGTGCTCATTATTGATTCGGGGACCGATTGTACCCCAAGGGACGGGACATGCTGACAACTTTTCCGTATTGAAAGGCAGTGGCCCCTGAAGGAGTAAACTCGTACAGCATTGATGGTGGCCTTAACAGCGGTATGGAAATGTTATGTCCATTGTAAATTGCACAACAGATTTGTCTAAAAATTAGTATGGATTACTGGCCAGGTTGGCTTAAAGGAAGAGAGAATGATTCTCAATCTGTAAGGAGTAAAAAATGGATCTAATAAAATATATAGGTAACTAATATAACATTTCTAGACTCCTGAACGTCATAATACAGAGCATAGGCCCTTATTGTTGCCATAAAGTAAAGCAAAAATTTATAGGGCAAAGTTAGTTACAGCACTTAAAGGGGTTGGGGTTTCCCACAAAAGAAAATTCTCCCATTCCAATCACCCCTAGTGATAAAGACATTTTAACCTATACTTTCCAATTGACTCATTGTTATTGCTGTTTTAGCTCTATCACTACCAGGTATCAGTGTAAAATCCAGGGTGTAGGCAGAGGCATCTCTTAGCAGCAAATTATACTCAATCAGTTCCGAGGGGTGACAATGTGGTAAATTATCAGGGGAAAAGCCTATATACACTTTCACCTGGCTTCTGGATTCTGACTTGTACTAACACGCGACACATAGAAAGAGATGAGACAGTCAGAGATTTTGCATTGAGATTACACAGAGACTGACAGACAGAGGATGACAGGACTTTTACAATGTACACTGTAAGCACTGCTAAATATCACAGATAGGTGCTGCCTCCCCCTCACCATGGAAAACTATCTCCTTGTAGTTTGTAGTTTGCAGCTCCTCTTGTCACCATGTGATGGCAGAAGTGATCAATGAGTGTCTGTGAGCTCCATGCAGGGGAAGCTACAGGGGGGATACAGGATCAGAAGAGACAGACAGAAATCTCATCGAATGACTCACTCAGAATCGAAGATGGCGGCCCGGCCCTAAGTCGAAGTTTACGGTTGTGTCTTAGGGGCAAAACTGAAATTGTGTCAGCAGGACTAGATAGAGACAGTTGTAATTATGATAGTGAAATGATGCATTTTGTAAATAAAGGATATTAAAGAATGTGTTATTTGTTATACTCAGGACATATAGAAACTTGTATTCGTGGGAATATCCCTTTAATTAGCACAGACATGAATCAGAGTCACGAATTGCAATGTCCCATCTAACATGCAAAAGTTTGGGTTGCCATACAGATCTGCTATCCTGGCACGTGCTTACCGCAGAATAGACCTTATTGTGCATAGGTTTGGGTAGTATAGCCATGTGGGAAATTTGAGGTTAGTGTCCTATATCCATTGCAATGAGGCCCTGATCTTATTTTTAGGTGAATCCTGCAACTTTTTTGTAGTAGATTACAATTGGTAGTAGAATCATAAATTTGTTATTTTAACAGAGTTGATTGATTGCAACTTCCCGAGTACCATTTTTAAGTCTGGAAATTTAGTGATGAATGGCTGCGATCCCAGAGGCCAATCAGCATTATTTTCACTGGTAAGTTTCTGACATTTTCTACTGACCAAAAGAAAAGCTCTTATTGCAGGAACTGTCCTAATACCAGTGTTACAGAACGGCAATTATCATACTCTCCATTCAACAAACCAAGCCTGTCCTCACCCCACTATAAACTCTGTAATTTGACTAAACGCTTAGTAATTAAACATCAGTCAGCAAATAGTCACAATGGAGGAAATATCGAAAGGTATTTCAAGATCCAAAAACACCTAAAAAGTCCATAGCACAGAACAGCAATCAGAGAATAGCTAACGGACATGACAGGGAACGCTGTCCGTTGGGAAATGCTCTGTGTTCTCCCACTACCTTAAACTTCCTGATACCACAAAGCAGATGAAGGCTCGTCTCAAGAGTTACGCTGCTTTAATACCACCATACAGCGCAGGTTCGGCACCTTTACGCCCAGTTAAATCTATTGTGCAGATCTGGAAAGTACTGCTCATTAGGTTTGGTCATTGTTGTATTTGTATGCTCAAGAAGTGGGGGAAAGGTGATGTTGCAGTGAGACTTAATGTAGCTTACGGACTTCTAAGATTCTAAGAATTATCAAAGAACATTCCATTCTATATTAGAGTCATTTAATACATCTTTTTTAAGGATTTAATTATGTGGAATGAAAAAATAAGAAAGTTTCCAGCACTTTTAATACTAACCTGAGCTGTTTGTATGGATTAGATCGTGCTTTTACAGGAAATTTGGGAGGCATATACTCAGTATTGGCCATCAATATCTGATCCTGGAGACAAAACTGGATCCCACACTGATCAGCTTTTCAGTCCTGCCCAATGGATGGGCTCGTGATATATGTAGTTCCAACTACTGTGGTGGCTCCTATTAATTCAATAGTTGTCAAGTATACGTTACCTTGCCTATAAATTAGTGATCCACCCTGAACTCTAGCTATGGTCTCCAAAAGAAAAAATTGCAGGTTACTTCAACGTCGTAAAGCCACAATTTTGTCTAGAATGAAACAGAGGGGAATAAAAGAAAATCAAACACATGCAAAACATAAAAAAAAAATCTAGAAACTACCTCTGCTCCTCTTAATGGTGATAACGTGCACTGTTCTGTCACAAGCTACCACCTAATAAACAAAATGATAATTAGCAGCATTGGGCACAGGGACAGATGTTCCGGTGCTCCGGGCTGCAATTATGCATGACCTGTGTGCTGGGAGCTAACATCCCACGAAGGGCGTTGAATTATACTCTGCGTGACGTCACCTGCGTCCCATGCTCCCAGCATGGAGAGGAGGAGCAGAGGAGTTGCATAATTAGGACAGATGTCCGAGGCTTAGGGCTGTAATTGTAAGTTTCTTTTAGGTAATCCCAGTGTGTCAAAACTACGCACGGACAGTGAAGGGATCAACATCAAGGGGGAGAGGAGGGAGTCTTGTAGGATTTTTTTCTGTTTTGATAAGTGGCGGATTTCCTTTAAGCCACATTTCAGCTGCGCACTAGATATTCATCCTATTGGTCACTACAGAAGCCTATCTCGGAATGATAGTGGGTCCCCTAGTGGTTCAAATTCTAGGAATCAGATTACTATCTGAGAATAAGTGATATAGGGAGATTGATTAGGACTGCCAAGAACTTACCACGTCATGTGTCTGCGTATTAATCACTAATAATCAGTGACCTAATCACTGAGGTTCTGGCTATTAGTAAATTCACTGTGACATGATTGTGACACAAATTAAATATATATCAGGGGTACTGCCCTGGTTTAGCTTTCAGTTATAGCCGGAAACCACTATCCTGGAGGAGGGAGATAGTAAATTTGGTGGACCAGGATGTCGCCGACCCACTGTTTGCCTGCCCTGCTGATGACCCACTTTCAAAAAGTTGGCGATGCAAGGTTGGAAAAACATGAAAAAAAAGTAAACAACTTAATGGCCGTGCGCCCTGCAAGCGCATTTCATCATTGCCATGACACCAGAAAACTACCAATGAGAATTAGGATTCTGCAATGGTAGGGGTCTGCTCTCTTTGATCCAAGAGGCGCTAGGTGGTGGCAGACAGGTGTCATGGCAGACAGATTTTGGGAGGACCCTCATGATGGTATTAAATTAAATGATCTACCTGTCACCAACATGTGGATAATATCAAAAAGCAGCATTTTTTACATGGGCAATCATGACATCTTTCAGATGAAAAGAATTTGAGCATCAGAACCATAAGACCTTTGTCTTACTTTTATAAGAAATTAATAATACAAAGTTTTCCAGAAAATTGGATACTGCCTAGCGCTCATAACCTTTACCCTATTATAGTACGTTCTCATATAATTTTTGACATTGTAATGTCTGAGAATAGAAATGCAGTGTTGGGAAATGAGGCGATATGGACTTGAGTATACAAGTTCATGAGTCATAAACATACTGCTTTGTGTTGAAACTAAACAAGTTTAGCCTTTTAACTTCTGTGGTTTCGGAACATCAGACATTTATCTTTGACCCAGTTACCTTTCAAATAGTAGAAACAGGGAGAAGACATCAGCCTTGAAGTGTCCAAATTCAGCAATGATTAACCTATAACTTATTACTTGATCCCAAGTAGATTTCAATAAGTTGGAGGAGACAACAAAACATCCACTAGTCCACCAAATATTTCACAATAAAATTTAGTAATAATACAATGATAAAGCATATTTATTGTTCTTCCATGAAAAGGTGGTATAGTGCACTGGCAGTGTTCGAAAAAGTGGGGTGAATCGCAACTCTGAGAACTGTATATGGGTCAACATTGGTCAAGAACGAAATCTGTAGTAGAAAGACATCAAGGAGACAAAAATACACTATCACCGCCACTTTATTAGGTACAACACTGTCCAACTGCTCGATACACTAATTTCTAATCAGCAATCACAGGGCGGCACTTCAGTGCATTTGGCATGTGGTAGGACATAGACATGGTCAAGGGACAATTCCTGCAGTTCAAACCGCGCATCACTTATGGGGAAGAAAAGGTGTGATTGATTGGCCTTGAAATCGTTGAAGGGTTGTTGGTGCCAGCAGCGCGGTCTGAGTATTTCAAGGATGCCTGAACTAACTGGATTTTCACGCAAAACCATCTCTCGGGTTTTACCGAGAATTGTCCGAAAAAAAAAAGAAAAACATCAGTGAGCGGCAGTTCTGTGGGCGGAAGGAAATGCCTTGTTGATTGACGAGGTCAGAGGAGAATGGGCAGACTGGGTTAGAGCTGAAAAAAGGCAACGAATGACTCAAATCGCCACCCGTTACAACCAGGTGGACAGAAGAGCAGCTTGAATGCACAGTACGTCAACTTTGAGGCAGATGGGCTTTAAAGGAAGACAAAAAAAAAAAAGACAGCAGCAGACCACAACGGGGGCCATCATTTCAAGATAAGAAACAGAAAACTAGGTACAGTTGCACAGCTCATCGAAATTGGGAAGTAGAAAGATTGGAAAAACGTTGCCTTGTCTGATGAGTCTCGATTTCTCTGCGACATTCGGTGGTAGGTCAGAATTGGATCTCAACAACATGAAGCATGATCCATCCGGCCTGGTCAACGGTTCAAGGCTGGTGGTGTGGTGTTAATGGTGTGGGGAATATTTTCTTGACTCTTTGGGGCCTTGGTACCAATGAGCATCGTTGCAACGCCACAGGCCACATGAGGTTGTTGCTGCCCAGGTCCATCCCTTATGACCACAATGTACCAACATTCTGATGGGCTATTTCAGCAGGAGAATGCGCACATGTAATAAAGCTGGAAATCATTCTCAGGACTGGTTCTTGAACATGACAATTGAGTTCACTGTACACAAATGCCTCCACGTCACAAGATCATCAATCCAATACGAGCATATTTGAGATGTGGTGGAATGGGAGATTGATCATGGATGTGCAGCCGACCAAATCTGCGGCAACTGTGTGATGCATCAGGTCAATATGACAAAATATCTGAGGAATGCTTCAGCAACCTTGTGGAACTATGCCATGAAGAATTGAGCAGTTTATGAAGGCAAAAGGGGTAACGCTTACTAACATGGTGTTGTACAATAAGTGGGCCGGTGAGTGTATATTCTATGTACTTCAACTCAGGGTGATTCGAATTTTAGGTTTTTTTATTCTAATTTTTTTTATATTTTTTATTTTTACTTTTACTATTTTTCAGAATCCCTAGGGTACTCTAACCCTAGGTAGTCCTGACTCATCCTATCATTACTGCCATAATACATCTATGCAGTATATGGGATGTTAATCCCATTCATTACAATGTGCAATTAGACATGTAATGCATGGGTTTTAAAAAATAGAACGGGTATCGGAACCCCGGGGCTACCATAGTGACGGATTCGCCCGCTCCCCGTGACGTTCATCGTGGTGGAGGACGATCCACGGCAAGATGGTTTGTGGCACCGATCGCGGAGTTACGGTAGCTTTGCGCAATGTGTAGTAAGAGCGCGTCTGGGAAGGGGTTAATGGAGTACATCTGTGACCGGTTCCCTTTAAATAAATGGACCATTTCAAATTGTTCCTACCAAGTATGAAGCATAAAGATTACAGCAGAAAATGGCCTAGAAGATCCTAAATTCTATAAGAGAAATGTAAAAAAAACATTTTTTCAATAAAAAAAACCCGTTCTTTTCTTTAAACAGTATGATGGAATAGTCTACACAGGAAACAATAATACGAACTATAGGTAATTATTATATAATATGAATGTAAAATCAGGCAAATTGCTCCTATAAAAGCAAAAAACAAGAATATCTGCTATAACAATACTTGTATCGGTTGTTTGTTTGTTTGTAATGATATTGAGCTCCTTATTTCAACTGACACGAGGCACATTCCCCGCTCAGTCTGAGAGAGGTCTACCGTCTTCTATGGGGTATGTAAGTGCTTGATCTTACGAAACATTTGAAAGATAAATCCCGAGCTCAGTGCCTTTTTCTGATATTCAGTTGGATCCGTCCGATTTTTGCCCCCCACAACAGATTCTCTGTTGCATGAAAAGCCCGCGCGCTTTGCCACAATTGTAGCGTGCCGACACAATCCCCAGTTCAATACCGGTACAGGGGCGCAAAATCATGAAAACGCGGAAAATCTAGACGAAAGTGGGCCGCAGATTCTGGAAAAAAAATTATACTGACATACGTGCTAAATTTTCTGGTGCATATCCTATAAAAAATAAATCTACCATTAATACACTCTTCCACTTTCAAAAGCTACTATACTTTTCCTATGTAATGTATGGACTATGACTACATTCAATAGCCATGTTAATGTGAGCCGGGTGTGTACCCGAATGTGGTTGGTATGTAATTTGTGCATCAAGTTTCATTGATATAGAAAGTCTTCTTCCAAGAAAGTTCAGTCTGTAAACTATGATGCGTTTATGTTATACAATAATAATGATGTATAGTACAGGTTATTGAGGCAAATGCAGCACTGGAGGAGGAACACAATGTGAAGATTAATAATCTGATTTAAAAAAATAATCTTGTGATATGGACCCTTTAAAAGTAAAACCTAATCGGATTAACGACCCCCTATCCATTAAAAGGTCCTTCGGATAGCATGGGGCCCAGGCTAGACTGTAACTCTGACACCTACCAAGCTCGACTTACCCTTCTGGTCAGTGGTCATCCTGGTTTAAACATATAAACCCTTTTCCCATTTTTATCACTTTTTTAATTTTTCGTGGCATTAAAACCTTGCAAGTATGATGATTGACCTGGAGAATTCCGATACCCTGGGCCCCATGGATGGTGACATGTATTGTGACTATGAGGGACAATTCTGTAGGGACTCAGGTCTTAAATAAATTCTGAGAAAAAAATCCCTCAATTTGGGTGGTAGCATTGTATATGTTATTGAGAACATTGTCATATCAATCAATTATTTTATTCATTCCAATAAGTTGTCACTTGAGGGAGAGGGATGTGGATCACGATAGAATCTAATATATTCTAAGGATATGAAATCCTGGGACATCATTGTATCAAGATGTAGGCTTTGTAGGCACTTACCAGAAACTGTAGTTCATTGCCTTTTGATTGAATTGACTATTACTATAAATACCGTAATAGAGCCGTCAGGCGTCTAATAGATAGACCTGTGACACTATATGCCGGAGTATAGGCGTTCTACTAAGAGGAAGGACTTTTTTGCGAACTAAACATTATAATATGTTAACCTTGTCGTAATATGTTAATATGTTGCTCAGATAATGAAATTAGAAAACATGTTGGGAGGGAGGTAAATGTGTAAGGAACAGATCAAAAATTAAAGGTATATGTATTAGGAAGAAAATTTGTTGAGCTTAAAATGACTTGGGGTGAAGGGAGAAACACTTCATCGATTCGGTTTTGTCTTAAAACAGAAATGATCGTATATTACTCGTGCTGATGGAAAAAAAAGCCCAATCGGCATATACACGAGTCAATACATATAAGTTATATACTTAAAAAATACTAAAAAATACTAAAACTTAATACTCACCCTCCAGTGTACGATGTGGCAGTGCTGCTCCCGAGTCAGCGCGGCTTGTCTTCTGGTTCGATGTATGTCTCTTCTCTTCCTCTAACATCGTGCTGGGCGCCTCCAGGTTTGTCCACAGGAGGCGCCTGATGACGTCAGCAGCGGCGCGTCATACGAAGGCGCCGTCCGGGGGAGGAACAATGGCGGCTACCAGCATGAAGTAGAGAAGAAAGAAGACGGGCGATGGAAGCCAGAAGACGGCGCGCGGCGGCATCGGGGGAGCAGCGCTGCACATCGGGGCCACCGGAGGGTGAGTATATAATTTTTTTTTTTTTAAGCTGGCTGGTGTATAATAGGGGGCAGGACTGTTATACTACTAGGGATGGCTGTATACTACTGGGGGCAGGCTGTAACTACAGGGCTTGTGCTGTATACTACTGGGGGAATTCCCTTCCCCCTCCCGTTCCACTGTGCTGTATACTACTGGGGGCAGCTGTATACTACAGGGGGCAGGCTGCATACACACTGGGGGCAGGCTGTAACTACTGGGGGCACAGCGTATTACTACGGGGGCACGCTGAATTACTACTGGGGGCAAGCGGGCTGGCTGTTATAATGCTGAGGGGCAGGCTGTATACTACTGGGGGAACGGGGTGTGTATATACTACTGCGGCAGGCGGCAGGCGGATACTACTGTGGGGAAGGCTGGGGTGGCTGTATACTCTGGGGGCAGGTTGTATACTAATGGGGACAGGCTGTATACTAATGGGGGCAAGGCTACCTAATGGGGGCAAGCGGTGTGGGCTGGAGTATTACTACTGGGGGCAGGCTGGGTGGCTGTATACTACTGGGCAGGCTGTATACTGACTGGGGCCGGCTGTCTGGCGGTATACTACTGGGGGCACGCTGGGCGGGCGTAATACTGGGGGAAGGCTGGGAAGGCTGTATCTACAGGGGCAGGCTGTATACTATAGGGTGGATGGCGGGCTATATACCCATGGATTACCGTATATACTCGAGTATAAGCCGACCCGAGTATAACCCGAGACCCCTAATTTTACCACCAAAAACTGGGAAAACATATTGACCCGAGTATAAGCCGAGGGTGGGAAATGCATTGGTCACAGACCCCCCCAGTATATAGCCAGCCAGCCCCCTATAGTATACAGCCTGCCCCCTGTAGTATACAGCCTGCCCAGCCTTCCCCCAGTAGTATACAGCCAGCCCAGCTTGCCCCCAGTAGTATACAGCCAGACCAGCCTGCCCCCAGTAGTATACAGCCTGCCCCCAGTAGTAACAGCACCCCAAAAGCCTGCCCCCAGTAGTATAGCCACCAGCCATCCCAAGTCAACAAATGCGCCCCAGTAGTATCAGATTGCCCCCAGTTAGTATGACAGCCTCCCCAGTAGTATACAACCTGCCCCCCAGTAGAGTTACGAGCCACCCCAGCCTGCCCCAGTGTATACAGCCTGCCCGCAGTTAGTATACACCCTGCCCCCATTAGTATACGCCATGCCCCAGCAGTTAAAGCCGCCCAGCTTGCCCCCAGTAGATCAGCATTGCCCCAAGTAGTATACCGCTTTGCCCCCCAGTAGTATTATCAAGCCTGCCCCCAGTAGTATACAGCTGCACCAGTATATACAGCTGCCCCCAGTAGTTTGTAGCACATCCCCAGTAGTTACAGCACACCCCTGTAGTATACAGCCTGCCCCAGTAGTAACAGCCAGCTCCCCCAGTAGTATACAGCCTGCCCCCAGTAGTATACAGCCAGCCCAGCATTAAAAAAAAAAAAACTTATATACTCACCCTCCGGTGGCCCCGATGTGCAGCGCTGCTCCCCCGATGTCCGCGCGGCTCGTCTTCTGGCTTCCGCGCCCGTTTTCTTTCTTCTTCTGGGCACGGCCATGTTTTTCCCCCGGGCGGCACCTAGTATGACGTCAGCCCGTCTGTAGTGTAATCTAGAATGAAAACTTCTTTCTTTTTTTCAGCGGTGCTTGTCTTCTGGCTTCCGTGTCTGTCTCCCGTATCTTCTCTAACATCGTGTGGGCCCTCCATGTTTTCTCCCAGGGCGCCTAGATGACTCAGCAGCGGCGCGTCATACTATGGCGCCGTCCGGGAAGAACAATGGCGGCTCCCACATGAGTTAGAGATAAAGAAGACGGTCGCGGAAGCCAGAAGACGAGCCGCGCGGACATCGGGGGAGCAGAGCGCTGCACATCGGGACCACGGAGGGTGAGTGTATATAAGTTTTTTTTTTTTAATGCTGGGCTGGCTGTATATACTGGGGGCAGGACTGTATACTACTAGGAGGGTGGCTGTATACTACTGGGGCAGGCTGTATACTACCAGGGGACTGTGCTGTATACTACTGGGGATGTGCTTAATATACTGGGGGCAGCTGTATATACTGGGTGCAGCTGTATACTACTGGGGGCAGGCTGATATACGTACGGGGGGCAAAGCGTATACTACTTGGGGCAAGTGCATAACTACTGGGGGCAAGCTGGGCTGGCTTATGACTGTGGGGCAGGATCGTATACTAATGGGGGCAGGGTGTATACTACTGCGGCTAGGCTGTATACGACTGGGGCAGGCTGGGGATGGCTCGTAACTATGGGGGCAGGTGGTATACTACTGGGGACGGCTGGTCATACTACTGGGGGCAAGCTGATACTATGGGGGCTTTGATAACGTGGGAGGCTGGTGCTGATACTACTGGGGGCGGCGGGGCTGTTACTACTGGGGCATATACTATGGGAGGCTGGTCTGGCTGTATACTACTGGGGGCAGAGTGGGCTGGCTGTATGTCACTACTGGGGAGGCTGGGCAGGCTGTATACTACAGGGGGCAGGTGGTATATTAGGGGCTGCTGGCTATATACTGGGGGTCTGTGACAATGCATTTCCCACCCTCAGGCGTATACTCGGGTCATATGTTTTCCCAGTTTTGGTGGTAAATTAGGGGTTCGGGGTATAACTCGGGTCGGCTTTACTGATATTACGTCGTAATCCATGGGTCCATACTGGACAGGTTCATACTAGACAGGTTTGTTCTTAAGTGTTGATTTGTATTCAAGTCAAGAACTCCATAATCCAAAAGAGTTTGCGTCCAACGGCAAGCATAGTGCGCGCATCGAGTGGAGACCGTGCGGCCAGTTCTCCACATAATGAAGTATGCTGAAGATTGCCAGGAATTGCCTGCAAGTGTCTGTAAGAAATGGGTCCAAGGGAGGGGACACAAAGGCACATAGTGGGTTAGAAATCGAGGGGGGCCGTTAAACAATGGCTGAGAACGGATCGGTTCCTCGAGTGGGGTGGCGGGACAATTCCTCAAAAAGACCCCTTCCCATGGAGAAGAACTGAGATACAAGTAAACTTTAATTTAACTTTTTATCTAACAACATGATTGATTTATCAAACAGTTTGAGATTTGGTAGCATTGGCTACTGGGGAAAGTAAAAACGAGCTCACTGTGACAGGTCCTTCAAGGCTTTCTTTTCAATAAATACAAATACATTGTTATTACAGCTGAATGTAACTTTAACATATTTTTTTTTTATCAACTGAAAATCTTCTCTTTAATAAATTGGGACCTCTAAAAACATTCTTGTGGGTTCTGCGCTGGATATAGTCATAGGAAATGAACATTTTCACATTATGCAGCGGTTTTATCCGTTGTTGTCTCCTTCCTAATGGCACAAATAGAATGTAAGTGAAATACAAGGAGAGGTACGAGTGTCGGCTCTTCTGTCTTCCCAATAGATTCGGCCTCGCAGTAACTTCTGTGTTTGTGTCCTTTTGTACTTCAAACCTGTTTGATATTACAATATATGTTAAAGCCAGGAAGACTCACATATAAGCCACTGAAAGTATGAGGACAAAAGTATAATGGTTCCATAGATTATTCTATTATATACTCCATACACATGACTGACACCTGTATAAGGATGTGACCCTCCTTTGCTGGCTCCTCTATGTGCTTCCTGGTTATGGCGTCCCTGCAGCCTGTGTGTGTATGAGATTAACTCCTATACAACATGATGACAGCCTGTATAATGATGTGACACTCCTGGTGCTGGTCTCTATGTGCTCCTGGTGCTGGCACCCCCTACAGCCTAGGTGGTATGAGATATTCCTATACACATGACTGACACCTGTGTAAAAAATGTGTACACTCCTGTGGGCTCATCTTGTCTTCACGTGAGGGGGCCAGCCTGCGCCTGAGGTGTATGAATGCTCCTATACACATGACTGACATCCCGGTTGTATATGATGTGACACTCCTGGGGCGGCTTTTCTAATGGCTTCCTGGGCTGGCACCCCCATGCAGCCTTGTGGTGTATGAGATACTCCTATATACATTGACTGGCACCTGTATGTAGTGTACACTTCTGTGATGGTCCTCTATGTGCTTCCTGGGTACTGGTGCTCCCCTGCAGCCTTTGTGTGTATGGAGATACTCCTATACCATGACTGGCACCTATATGATAATGTGACCCTCCTGGTGCTGGCTCGCTCGAGTGCTTCTGGTGCTGGTGCCCCCTGCAGGCTGTGTATAATGACTGACAGCCTGTATAATGATGTGGCACATTTGGGCGGCTCTTCTGATGGGCTCCTGGGTGCTGGCGCCCCCTGCCAGCTTGTGTGGATATACTCCTGATACATACTGACAGCCTTGTATAATGATGTTGACCTCCCTCTGCTGGCTCCTCGACATGCTTTCCTGGTGGCTGGGGCCCCTCGCAGCCTGTGTGTGTATGAGATATCCTCTTACATTGACTGACAGCTGTTAATGAGTGACACGCCTGGTGATGGCTCCTCTATGTTGCTTCCTGGGTGCTGGTGCCCCCTGCAGCACTGTGTGTAGGAGATACTCCTCTACTAATGATGACAGACCTGTAAAATGATGTGACCTCACTCGTGCGGATCCCAATGCTGTCCTGGTTTTTTGGCTGCGTGCGCCCCCTGCAGCCTGTTGTGTGTATGGATACTCCTCTACCATGACTGACGTCTGTATAATATGTTAGGTATAATGGGTAAGCTGTCTCCTCCATGTGCTTCCTGTAACTGCGGCCCCTGCAGCTGTGTGTGTATAGTAACTCTATACCATCAAGCGCCTGTATAATGATGCGCACAACTCATGTGGCTGCGCCCCCTGTAGCCTTGTTTCGATATGACTAGATAAGGCTGGGATGTAATGGTAATGGTTACAGAAATAATTACGATGAACTGATGACGTGTCTTAAACAACAAAAAACATTTATTGTGCTGAAACCGCGGTATAATCTTTTGTTGATCATTCACATATCCATCTGTATATGATATAGGTAACATAAGAGTCAGGAAGAAAAATCTTTATACTGGCATCCCATGGCCCCACGGGGACCAATCAGTGAGTATTGGTGAATCTGGGGTGGTGTGAACACAACTTGGTTTCATTATGTATTCTATTATCTAATAATAAGTAAAGAAATATTATTATATTATTAAATATTATTTTTTCTGCACAGATGTTTAACTATAAAATCTTATTTCCGAGTCAGTCATCCTAGGGCAAGGCAGTGTCTCCGGTGTAAAGTCCCATTATGTCGGATTAGAGCTTCTTGTTGGGGCAAAACCTGCAGTTTTCCAACATGAATTGAGAACTAACTGACAGCTCAAAAGCTGACAGTAAGATGCATTCATCACTCTGAAGTCGAGATTTAGCAAAGGTTCCCAACATTTCACCTCCATCTACGTACATATACGTTGCTTGTGATTGTTATCGGCAACATTGCCATAGCAAATGGGAACTCTCCCAAAAACTTGTCAACTATCTCCAGGTTGTAAAGTTGATTGCAGTTGTTACATTAAAGGAAATATATTAAATGTTATGGCATTATATAGAAGTATACATCAAATACATGACTATAATAGCAGCTACAATTCCCAAGTAGCTGTATATACACTACTGGATTCATGGAAATCTACAATATTATAGTATTAATAAAAAAATGTCAGCTACAAGTTATTGTAGTCTAGTGTCAGAGGGTTATTCTATTTTCTTTAAATCAGTAGGACGTGCAGTCTGAAGGCTGAAGGTATGATGCTATGGTTGGTCTGGGTTTTCCCCATTCACGGACCTGAATCGAATATGAGCACATACTGGGGACAGCTCTATGGGATTGTCCAGATATTGACTAATGCAGACAACCCAGTCTAGAAGGAGATCCTCAGATAGAAAATCTTAAGGCCTACATAATGAGCGTGCTCATGGCGTGTTTTGGAGGCCATACACCACTGAGCCTCATTTCCTTGTCTTGGGCATTTCAACTGAACTTGGATCAGCCTGAAGTTTTGATTTTCAACTTTGACTTTTAGTATCATTCAAATCCAGATCTCATGTACATAGAAAATTTAAAAAAATTATGTTTTCATTGTTGAAAAAAGGTCATCTAAGTAAAGAATAAATATCATGTGGTTTTTAGTTTCCCGTATATTCTTTGAGTACGTAACCCAATTAACAAGCCAAATTAATGTGAAGGTCTGTACTTACCTAGAGGGACTGCTAGTCTGTACGGCATGATGAGATCTATCAGTACAGGATAAACAACGTCAAGGCCATTGAAATAAAAGGGAATAGTGTCAGGGGTCAATTACCTAGGCAACATTTCACATAATGTGACTCTAGTGTAAGGCCTCTAGTAGACTCTAGTATGCCTCCCAGAAGTACACATAGAATACCATTGGGTCTATAGACTGTATTGCTTACATTAAGGAAACTACCACTTGTAGTGGCAGGTTTCGAGGAATACCGGCACCAGCTCAGGCGCTGAGCTGTGCCGGAGCTTATTTTAGTTAGTGTTTTAAACCGGTATCCGCGTTTAAAACCACTTTTTAAACATCTATAGCCGCGAGCAGGCAGGTACGCGTCGGCGCTTACCGTGCACTCGGACTCTCATTCAACTTCCTAGTAGCCGCGTGCACGGTAAGCGCCGGCGCCGTACCTGCATGCGCCGGCTATAATGTTTAAAAAGGTTTTTACACGATACCCCGCGTGTTAAAACACTACAAACATAATCTCCGGCACAGCTCAGCTGAGCTGGTGCCCGGTATTTCATCGCAACCTGCCCACTCCAAGTGGTAGGTTTCCTTTAAGTTCCAGACTTCATACAGATACAGTTAAGCAAATGTGCTGTCATCGGGAGGTGGTAGTGGTGTTATGTTTTTTTGGGGCATTAATTTGCTACTATGCATTGTTGGTAATAAGCAGGGTTAAGGTTTTAATTTTAAAACACTGACTTCTCCTCCACATCCTCCTCCTACCTTTCTGTTTCCTGCTGACTGCTCTTGCTCTCCTCCGCTTTTTTATTTTGTGTTTTTATTTACGTCTATCCTTGCACTTATTATCACATATGAAACCCGAGGGGATATTTTGGGCATACACTTTTAATTTGCATTATGTTAAAATTAATTCAGGATAATTTGGAATATGTAAATTTATTGGATAAATGCCTGGGTCCGACCCAGCGTCATCCTATCATCAGCTAATACACCGACGAAATGTGTGAATGTTAAAATGGCGTTTTTAGGCAGTCTATTACAGTAATGCTTTTTATAACGTTGTTGGGGGGACCACCACGAAATACTTGCATTAAATGATGTTGAAAAGAAGTTGCAGTGAAAAATACAGTGCACCACAGTAGAGTCAACTTGGTTTCAGATGCCCTGGGAGAATTCTCAGTTGGCCCCGTTACAGTGGGCCCAGGTATGCCCAGTGCGACTCGTCCCTGACTATAGGTAAGCTGATCACATACAAGACAATAGGCATAAAGACCAAGGTACTTGGCCCTCACTCGTAAATTGTCCTACTTTTTCTCAATCCAACACACTCTCCTGCGGCTCCGTTAACACGGCATACAGTATGCAGGTGATAATTAATTCGACAACAAAAAAAAAAAGCTTTACGCAACCAAAGGACCTTCCCAAACATTAAAAAGCGGATAAAAAGATGAGAATGCAAAACAAATCAAAAATAATATTAACAGACTAGTACGAGCAGAAAGCATCGCTCATCATTACCTATCTAGTTGTAATGGAAAAAAAACATTCTATTCGCGGTCTTCAAGTAAATACAAATATGTGAAATATTTTTTTTCTAATATAATATCTTGAAACCCAAAGGGCTAACACTCTGTTTTAAACCCCTCCCGCTCTGTAGTCATATATCCAGTGATTCACTGATGTGCTAAAATCACCAGGAGACAACGGATCCTTTACCAACAGCCCGACTATGACTGATGCTTCCAACTCCCCGCCGGACTTGGCTATGATTGAGCCCCAGTACCAGACTTATGGCTGAAGCCCCATCTAAAAGCTTTGGATGACACCGCATACCCACCAACCATACTTTTTGCCGGTGTCCGCTAACCCCCCCCAACCATACTTTTACTGAGCAGCAGCCCCAGTACCAGAACATTGGGCAAGATGCCAAGAGACCCTCCAGGAGGGAGGAAGAGTGTAGGGAAAAAAGTTCCATATTTTGAATGGAAACTGCTTGTAAAAGTATCTATGATGCACATAAACCCAATGAGGTCCATAATAAGCTGTTTTGCAGCCCCCCAATACGGCTGGGGAGAGACCTTTTAAAGAGACTTTGTCAAGCAATTTACAGCTACTGTATTAACACTTAAAGAAAAATTTTACTTTCATTCAGCATGAACCATAACCAAATCCTCCCAACAACATTCATTTGTCACGTAATGTAAAATCTCTGCGCACCACATTTTGGCAGAACCAAACAGAATGGTAGAATTTTTACTACATTTATTAAGCAAGAAAAACTGGAAAAAAGTTGAGTAGTAGCTAGTAGTAGGTGAGCTAGTACAGGCCGGAGTTTCTTGCTCGTGTGATGGTGAATGTGGTGGAAGCCATTTTCAATCTCCTCCATAGATGCCAATGGGACTTATGTCAGGCTTAGTAAGGTCAAGAATGGACACGAGTTGTTCTTCGAAGCCAATCTCATTATTAGTCTGTGTGCTAGTGTTCAAGGGGGACATTTATTACCCGGGTCCGCAAAGTTCACCGATTGTTTCCGACGAAATTGTGCTGTGCCACGACTTCATAATCGTGCGCCCGTATCCTGCTGTGTGTCTGCTTCCCCGACAAGTTCCAATGGAGTCACCTTCTTCTCTTCTAGTACATCTGTTGAATCCGTCAGATCATCCGACGGCCACGCTCCCTAAATTGGTCGCATGGAGCACAGCCTCGCCAAAAACGTTCACGTGCGACACAATCTGAGTGCAGACCCCTGTTAATACTGCCAAGCCGTGCAAATCCCTAAACAGATTGTACAGTCCGACGGAAAGTGCGATCCGCTCCAACCTTAGTAAATGAGCCCCATTGTCCTGTTGGAAGGTGAAACTTCAGCACCAGTCTGAGGCCAAGAACTCTGGGAGCTGGTTTTCATACAGGAATATCTTGTTTCTCTGACGCATAATCTTTTCGTTTAATTCAGCCAAGCTCGTACTGTCCTGCTCCCATAGCATGATGCTGCCACACTCACATGTGTCACTGTCAACGGTTTGTATCATCAGACCAGAGAATCTTATTCTCATAGTACTTGTAGCCCTTTTTGTGTTTACAATCTGTACTTCATATGCTTTCATAGTTGACTTTTGGAACTTTCTCCCTCTCCCTACGGCAACTCTGGAGCTCAGCCACGTTGATCGGGTTATATTTACCTCTCTTGCCAAGGGTCTTCTCCCATGATTGCTAAGTTTGGCTGTATGGCCAGACAAGGAAGAGTTGTCCTGTATCCAAAACTTCTGCCATTTAAGGATTGGGAGTGCCACTGTCCTCTTAGGAACTGCTTGCTTGCTCAGAAATTCTTTGTAACCTTGGTCAGATCTGTGTATTGCCACAATTCGTCTCTGAGCTCCTGGGCAGTTTCCTATAGACCTCATGATTCTAATGTTGCTCTGACATGTGAGCTGTGAGGTCTTATATGACAGGTGTGTCCTTTCTTTAATCAAGTCCAATGAGTTTAATTAAAACAATTGGACTCCAATGAAGAGTAGACCATCTCAAGGTGAATCAGCAGTGAATAGACAACAATGTGAGTTAAAATAAGTTTACGCAAATGCGGCCTTGAATACTTTATTGACCTGTGATTGTTTTTGTTGTTAATTTGTTAGCAAAAATACTACATTTTCGTTTGTGGTCCAGATAAGGGTGCAGTTTAACCATTAATGACAAAAAAAAAAAAACTTTGTTATCTATACCAATTGACTGCAATAACACAAGATCCAAAAGTTAAGGGGTCTGCATAATTTCCGTATCCACTGTCATGGATTACTGTGATACAATACTTAGTTCCTAAGTTTATGGCTCAGTAGCTATACAAGGAAAAGGCATTAACATGAGTGGACATGGAATTGTAAGGTGTATGCGCCAATCTAGGTTGAATATTGGTCTCACACTAAACTTAAAAAGGACGTCGATATTAGTGTTTGTCAGATGTATAGTTCATATTTTATTTGTAGCTATGAGTGATAACGTTGTAATAATATTGAAGAAATGATGGAAAATGAATCTGCATGAACCTGCGCGCCCATCTCCTCTTTCACGTTTTTAACTCCTCACCTTCCAAAACCATACATTTTATTTTTTTGTTCCATTTATAGAGGGACAGTGTTCTGCGAAACACAGTTGTACCTTATAGATTGCGGCCATTAATAATATGTGCAATGTACTGGGAACGTGGAGAAAAAATCATCAAGCTGCATATTTGAGGGGGGGGGGGAATCACAGTTCCGTCATTTTCTTACAAGCTTGACTTTATTGATTTTTTTCACATTACAAATACATGTATTGCTTGGGTCAGTATAATCAGGGAAATATCACATTTATAGTTTAATGGTGTTTTAATACCTTGAAAAACAATAATTTAAATAATAAAATAAATACTTTTCAGAAAAAAGATTGTAATGTGGCCATTTTCTGACATTCTCTCTGTCTCGGTGGATGAGAAGTGTAATGTGTTTTGTCGGAAAGAGCTGTGTGCTTTTCCAATTAGGGAACTTTTCACTATCTTCCATTCTACGCTTTGAGCATAGCAAAATGGCAAGAAAAAAAACATGTTTTTTAACACAACAACAATCATAGATGAATAATTAGATTTATATTTAATAGATCAAGACATTTAGATAACCAATTTTCATTGTATAACGTTTTTTTTTCTTTTTAGACTCCTAGGACAGTGATGGGTAAGCTTTAGAGCAGAAGTGCCCAAATACAGCCTAAAAAAAACCACTGGGCGGACACGCAATTATGCTCCTTAACTCTGCCACAAGCAATCTGTTGGCTTCTTTGAGGACACCCAATACTGTTGAACGAAGAAGGGTAGAAATAGGACTGTGATTGTATCTTCCCTCCAGTTCCCCTTAACAGAAGAATGCAGTAATATCCACTTTGTCCACATCTCTTGTTCTTTGCATCAAGGAATCCCAGAACTTTTTGCTTTATTAAAATGCGCGAACGCGCATATACCTGAGCTACCAAGGACCACAGGAGTAGTTCTTAAGTCACTCATCCTCTCTAAGCAAACTCTCTCCTAGGTGAAGGCCTAGGTGTGCCCAAGATAGATGGCTCCTTAGCATCCACTCAGGCACCCGCTGCGATAGGTTAACGCCATGCCCTGAATGTTGAACGCCTTCGGGGGTTGATCGATCTCAGCCATATATACAGTAACAATTATATGGCAAGTAAATGATACTAACTTTACTTATCATCTTCCTGCCTCTAGCAGACTGCTAATAGTGAATGTGTGAATGTATTCAGAGGCTTTACAGCTGTCATATCAATGATTGGAATCCCCCAATGAAATCACAGGGGGGGGCACCATTAGTGCAAGAGGGCGCACTGATCTTGTTTAAATGGTTAGCATCTAAGATCAGCTGATCCCGTGCCCTATATACATCCTTACATTGCACGTCGCCTCACAACTGATTATCCAATTTATTTATTGGTGTGGAACATGATCTATAAAGATATGCAGGAATATATGGCACTTTTAAATACAGATATATTATTATATCTCATGATCTTTTGGACCAAACTGTGATGTCCCCTTCTATCCTCAAGAAAATAATATACACTCACCGCCACTTTAAGGACACCGGTCCAACTGCTCCGTTAAACACTTAATTCTAATCGCCAATCACAGGCGGAAACTCAGTGCATTTAGGCAGGTAGACAGGTCAAGACAATCTCTGCAGTTCAACCGAGCATCATATGGGAAGAAAGGTGATGTTGAGTGCCTTTGAACGGGCATGTGTTGTTGGTTGCCGAAGGGCTGTACTGAGTATTCAGAAAACTGCTGATTACGGGATTTTCAACGCACAACCATATCTAGGTTTACAGAGAATGGTCGAAAAGAGAAAACTCCAGTGAGCGGAGTTTGTGGGCGGAAATGCTTGTTGATGCCAGATGTCAGAAGGAGAATGGGCAGAATGGGTTCGAGCTGATAGAAAGGCAACAGTGACTCAAATCGCCACCGTTTAACAAACCAAGGTAGGAAGAAAGTATCTCCGCACGCACAGTACGTCGAACTTTGAGGCAGATTGGGCTCAGCAACAGCAAAGACCCACACCGGGTGCCACTCCTTACGTAAGACAGGAAACTGGGATTACAATTTGCACAAGCTCATCGAAATTGGACAGAGAGGAAAAACGTTTGCCTGTGTCTGATGAGTCTCTATTCGTGCTGCAAACATTCGGATGGTAGGGTCAGAATTGTGGACGTCAACAACATGAAGCATTGATCAATCCTGACTTGGTAATCAACCGGTTCAGGTGGTGGTGGTGGTTCATGGTGGGTGGAATCTTTTTTGGCACTCTTTGGGCCCCTTGTACCAATGAGCATCGTTGCAACGCCACAGCCTACCCTGAGTATTGTTCTGACCATGTCCATCGCTTTATGACCACAATGTACCACTGTAACATCTGATGGCTTTTCATTGAGGATAGCAGCCTATGTCATAAGCTGGAATCATCTCAGGCACTGGTTCTTGAACAGACAATGAGTTCACTTACGTCAACAAAATGGCCTCAGCAGTCACCAGATCTCAATCCAATAGACGCATCTTTGGGATGTGGTGAACGGGAGTTCGCATCATGGATGTGCATGCGACAATCTGCGGTAAAAAAAAAAAAAAACAAAAATGTGTGATGCCATCACATGTCAATATGGACCAAAATCTCTGAGGAATGCTTCCAGATCACCCTTGTTGTATCTATGCCCCAAATAATTGTAGGCAGTCTGAAGGCAAAGGGGGTCCGAACCCTTACCAGCATGGTGTACCTATAAAAGGCCGTGAGGGTATATATATTATATGTATCTCTAAAAACTTATTCCCATGGAACACATTTGACAGTTCAGGACGGTTGTGTGCCAGTTCTCTTTGGTTTCTTGGTGTCAGTGATTGCTACTGTGGTGACGGTGCTGGGGTGGTGGATGCTATATTTCACAGAAGGGAGTTGTCCCTGAGTTTTGCATATTTCTCATACCTGTAAACTGAGATCTGATCTCTTCCTTTGCTGGCAATGTATACCAGCAGGTAACTGGGTAGAGTATAATGTTTCAGCCTGAAGGGTTTGAACACATCTAAGATCCACTAGTTCTGTGTCATTGCTGTGGGTTTGCACAGTAGATATTGGAGGAATTTTGAGGAACCCTAGTCTTAAATATGACCAAATCCATAACGCTGTCGCCGAGACTGAACAAACAAAAACACTGGGGTCAATTACTTACCCGTCTCGTTGTGATCCCTGAGGTGCGTTGTCCGACGGGATGAAGCTGCCGCGATTGCCTAACGATCGTGCGGCCCGATACCTGCTGTGTCGCTTCCCTCGTAGGTCTGACAGAGTTCAACCTTCTCTTACTGGTTATGTGAGTGCATTAGTCTTTGACCACCATTGAAAGTTAAATTCTGCGTTAAGTCCCCCCGATTGGTGAACGCCATGAATCAGCACGATGGTGCCAAAATCCAATCGCCAATATGTGCGCCACAAAACCTATTAAAACGGAAAAAGTCGGGAATCCGGCGAAAATGCGTGCGGACGGAAGAAATCAGTGCAAAAAAAGTCTAGTGGGAGAGTGTATCAGAAGTGTCTGAGAGCAAAACTGGTTCTAGTTCCCAAGGCCAACCACTCAGAGCTGAGCTAGTCATTTTCCCACGCTGTTCAGAAAATAAGCTAAACTACAATCTGACCCTACTTCCCCTAAGATGTGTCACCGTCGACAACGTAATAAACCAACAAGAAGAACCAAAGTTTACGATACCCCTTACACTTCCCTGACAATCGTCACTCACATTTCCTCTTCCCTTTGTCTCCAGTGTACGGCAGTCTCGCGGCGGTTACGTACAAGATAGTGGTCCATAGGTTTGTTCTAAAGTTGAATTTTGTATGTAAATCAGAACTGTCTAACTTTATATGGAGACCAGACAAATTTTTTTTTGCCCAGTGACAATCGGAGTTTAAAATTTTTTTTGCTGTAATTGGACCAGGATTAAAAGCGTCTTAACCGACACCTTAACAGCTCATCATTGCATTCCTGTGGACCATAGTAAACATTCAGAGACTTCCAGACAGGTCACAGTGGAAGAGGGGTTCGTCTTAAAGACTGGGGGCTTTTGTAAGTAGGGGACCACCTGTAGTTGGCGCATTCCGTTTTTTTTGTGTATCACAACTACTGAATATGCAACATTCAATAATCCTAAATAATATAATAAGCCAGAGGTCATTAACTAGTATAATATCCTTTTGGTTGTTGTGTTTTTTTTGTTTGTTGTTTGGAATTGTTGTTTTTGTGGTTATCTTCATGTTTGTTCTGTCTGTTAACCTCTGTCAATGCTTTTATTTTGAATCGTTTTTTTGTACTGTGGCTCAACATCGCTCCTTTTTGTTTATAAAGGTTGCTAGTATATCACAATAACACAACCAAGCAGACGAATTGTTTCCTGCCAGTATGAACGCGTCACCTTGCCCACCAAGTGCCCGAGCAAGGTCTTTCAGAAGAATATTATTAAAACATTTAGGAAAGTTAGGGTCATCTCTAGAGGACTCAAAGTCCATTGTTAAAAATCAAAAATTAGACTCATATTCTAGTGTTTAAAATTATCAAATATTGAAAAATATGGCTCACTTTATACAATCCAAAAATGAACAATACAGATCAGAAATCAAGGCAGGTTTGGCTTGACAGTTTTATTATCCCTTTTCTGGTGGCAACCACCCGAGTAAGACAAAAAAAAGGTTTGTAATAATGCAAACACCGTACATTTGGTCCATCAAAATAAATGTGGACAACCTGAAGCAGAAACTTGACTAACTTTTAACAACCCTTGGATAGGCACAAAAAAAAGAAAGAAAAACTACCATACAAAAGTCATAAAGATAAATGTCCCCCAATGTCCCTTTAGTTTTTATGGATTGTGATGAACTTTTTAATGGGCCATTTCTAACATTATGCACTATAAGTTTGTAATACTCTTATATTAGTTAAAGCATTTTTGCGTAAAAAAAACCTAGAAAGTTTCTGGTCCTCAGGAATGTCTCTATAGATACTAGTTGTAAATGTATAAAACGATCCTAGTTTGTGCTCTAAGAGTTCTGGGTAAATCCCTACATATCCTATTGTGCAGCAAAGAGGTTTATAGTAATTGCTTAAGGGAACTGTGTCACCCCATTTCACAAATAAGTAGCTAGTACAGTTACTGACATCCTTTTTAAGTTAAAATTACTTTCCCTTACCACCACACCCCAGAAATCAACTGTTAGTATCATTCTACCCAATACTTGGAGCAAAAAAGAGGCAACACCCCTAGGGTATTATTACACAATCGTAAACTTTATTAAAGACATAAAAAGACAGAGTCAAAAAAAGCAATAATGGACAAGACATCGGGGGAGCAGCACTGCACATCGGGACCACTGGAGGGTGAGTATATAAGTTTAGTATTTTTTAAGTATTTTTTAAGTATATATACTTATATGTATTGACTCGTGTATATGCCGAGGGGACGTTTTTTCAGCACGAGTATATACGATCATTTGCTGTTTTAGACACCGACGATGAAGTGGTTCTCCCTTCACCCACAAGTCATTTAAAGCTCAACAAATTTTCTTCCTAATACATAATGACCTTTAATTTTGATCTGCTCCTTACAACATTTACCTCCCTCCCACATGTTCTAATGTCATTAGTATAGCACATATTAACATATTACTACAAGTTTACATATTTATAATGTTTAAGTTATGCAAAAAAAAGTCCTTCCTTTAGTAGACGCCTATACTCCCGGCATATAGTGTCTACAGGTCTATCTATGAGACGCTGACTCTCTATTACGGTATATTATAGTAATAGTCATGCAATACAAAGGCAATGACTACAGTTTCTGGTAAGTACCACAAGAGCTATCATATTGATAACCAATGATGTCCCAGGATTATCATATTCTTAGAATATATCAGATCTATGGTGATCCACAATCCCTTCCCTCAAGTGAAAACTTATTGGAATGATAAAGATAATTGATGGGATATGACAATGTTCCTCAAGAACATGGTAGCAATGGCTACCACCCAAAGTGAGGGAGTTTCTCAGAATTTATTTAAGACCTGAGTCTACAGAATTGTCCCTCAGAGTCACAATAAATAAGTAACAAATCAAATGGAAATTCTCAGGTCAATCACTTGCAAGGTTTTAAATGCCAAGAAAAAATTAAAAAAGTGATAAAACTGGGAAAAGGGTTATATGTTAAACCAGGATGACCACTGACAAAGAAGGGATAGATAGAGGACTTGTGGGGTCAGAGTTACAGCTAGCCTTTGGCCACTGGCTATGCCGAAGGACCTTTAATGGATAGGGGATCTTTATCATTAGGTTTAACTTTATAAGGGGTCCATAAGCACAAAGAAATTCTTTTTTAAATCAGATTATTAAATCTTCACATTGTGCAGTCCTCCTCCAGTGCTGTCATTTTGTCCTTCAATAACCTGTATCTATACATCATTAATTATTGTATACCATAAACTGCATCATATTTTACAAGACTGAACATTGTTCTCGGAAGAGACTTTCCTAATATCAATGAAACTGACTGAACAAGTTACATGACCAACCACATTCGGGTACACACCCGGCTCACAGTAACATGGCCTAGTGAATGTAGTCAGATAGTCCATACATTACATAAGGAAAAGTATAGTAGCATGTTGAAAGTGGAAGAGTGTATTAATGGTAGATTTATTTTTTATATGGATATGCACCAGAAAATTTAGCACGTATGTCAGTATATTGTTTTTTCAGGAATCTGCGGCCACACTTTCGTCTGATTTTCCGACGTTTTCAGGATTTGCGCCACTGTGACAGGTATTGAACTGGGGATTGTGTCGCACGCGATCAGATTGTGGCAAAGCGGCGCTGGCTTTCATGCAACAGAAATCGGGTGGGGGGGGCATCGGACGATCCAACTGATTCGGACTGAGCTCGGGATTTATCTTTCAAAATGTGTCGTAAGATCAAGCACTTACATACACCAGGAAGAAGAAGGTGACCTCTCTCAGACTTGAGCGGGGAATGTGTCTCGTGTCAGTTGAAATAGGAGCTCAATATCGTTATACCGATACAAGGATTGTTATAGCAGATAGTTCTTGTTTTTGCTTTTATAGAGCAATTTGCCTGATTTTACATTAAGTATTTTATATAATAGATTACCTTATAGTTCTGTATTATTGTTTCCTGTGTAGACTATTCCAGCAGAATGTTAAAAGAACAGTTTTTTTTATGGAAAAAATGTTTTTTTTTGCATTTCTATATATAGAATTTATGATCTTCTAGGCTAATTTTCTGCTGTAAATCTTTATGCTTCATACTTGGTAGAAACAATTTGAGAATGGTCCAGTTTATTTAAAGGGAACCGGTCATCAGATCTTACTCCATTAACCCCTTCCCGACGCGCGCTGTACTACATATTGCAGCAAAGGCTTACCGGTAACTCCCGCGATCGGTGCTAGCAATCATCTTGCCGTGGATCGTCGCTCCCCAATGACGTCACGCGGAGCGGGGATCCGTCACCATGGTAGCCTCAGGTGTTCCGAATACCCGAGGCTACTTCGTTTAAACCCATGCATTACGATGTGCTAATTGCACATTGTAATGAATGGGGAGTAAAATCCCCATATACTGCCATAATGTAGTATGGCAGTATATGATAGGATGAATCAGACTGCCTAGGGTTAGAGTACCCTAGGGAGTCTGAAAAATAGTAAAAGTAAAAATAAAAAAAAGTTTAAAAAAAAAATTAGAATAAAAAAACCTAAAAATTCAAATCACCCCTGAAGTTGAAGTACATAGTAATATACACTCACCGGCCACTTTATTAGGTACACCATGTTAGTAACGCGTTGGACCCCCTTTTGCCATTAACCAAAATAAATAAACGAAAATAAAAAAGGACAATGGCAGACTGTGGGCCTAATTGAAAACCAACCCTATAAATTTTCCCAATTCGGTCTTTGCAATGGATATGTGCGTCACTAAGGCAAAACCACGCGGTCGCAAGGTTCACTACAAATTGCCTCACAATTGGCTAGTAGTGCACGCAGCAAGTAAAGCAACCCAGAAGATCAAACAGAAAATCAAATATATAACGCTATGTAGGCGTAAGCCGTTGGATATCTATGCTATTTATAGCTCAAGTTATGAAAGAACAATCTATGCCGATGAGATGACGCTGAGTAGTAAACAAATAAACGTAAAATAACAAAGGACAAATGGCCAGCCTGTGAATTGAAATCCAACCCCTACTAAATTTTCCCCACTCGGTCTTTGCAATGGATTATGGCGTCACTAAGCGGCAAAACACAGCGGGGCGGCAAGTTCACTACAAATTGATCACAATTGGCTAGTAGATGCACTGCAGGCAAGTAACGCCACAGCAGATCAACCAGAAATCAAATATATAACGCTATGTAGGCGTAAGCCGTTGGGATTCTCTATGGATATTTCTAGCCAAGTATGAAAAGCACAATAATATGCCAGTGAGATGACCCTGAGTATTAAACAACAAACGTAACATAAAAAAGGAGAAAATGGCAGGACTGTGCCTAATGAAATCCAACCTACTAAATTTTCCCAACTTTGGGTTTGAGGTGGGGGATATGTGATGCACTAGAGCTAAAACAACGTAGCAAGTCCCTGCTAATTCCTACAAAATGGTACTAGATGCAAATAAAAAAAAAAAAAGTCGGAACGTTTTTTTGAGCCCTAAGAAGGGCTGTGGGTTTCTTGGCGAATCAACTCCTGCCTAAAAGAAGCTAATCGAACACCCTAACGCTTTCCCTGCAGCAGCAGCTCGCTCTTAGCGCATCCAGAAGACACCGAATGATCGAGCAGCGAGGGCCAGCGAGCTAGTCTATCCAGGGTCACCTGATCTGGCACCCAACCACTGCTATCGAAGTGTAAGATACCACGTCATGCTGGGTGTAGTGCAGAGTGCTCATCCGGCTGTGATGGCTCTGTTTCTGGCCGCCAAAAGCAAAACGGCGGGGAGCTGCCATTTCTCGAGAGGGCGAAGTATCGTCCGATTGCAACGAGCAGTTTCGAGTACGCTAATGCTCGATCGAGCCATCAAGGGCTCGGACGAGCATGTCGTCTATCTTAGTCCTTATTTGTTTCTACCAATAGTCTATTTAGTGTTTGTGTAAATCAGGTCTTCTGTTCTGATCCACTGACAGCTGAGAGATACAGGAACCTGATAAAGGTTCCAAGCCTTTACTATTAAAAGGGGGAGAATATATATCATATATATATATATATAATATATATATATATATATTATATATATACATGCTTCATTATCAAGGAACAATATAAAATTATTGAGGGAGGACTGAATATATCATTATGAATTTAAAGGGGTACTTTCACCCAAAAAAAACGCACTAGGAGACTGATATCGATATAGGGCTCCTCCTAGTTCGTTCCTCATGAATTCGCCAAAATGCTGGGAACTTGCTTCTGCGTTCCTATTTAGGAGTGCGGTAGTGTTGCCTAGCTGTATGTTAGGCTCCATAAACTTGTGAGTTATCACTATCAAAAAATGGGGTGGTCCCACTCCACTAGGCGGGGTTAACGTTAGTAGATGCTTGATATTTTGGGGGACAGGTCCTTTTTAACCACTTAAGGAAGCAGCTATTTGTAGCTTAAGGCTAGCCCGATTTTGGATTCTACTTGCGTGATTCTTTATACGGTTATAACTTTGAACACTGGTACTTATCAAAGCGATTATGAGATGGTTTGTCCCCACATGTTGTGTACTTAATTTTAGTGGTAAATTTCTGGCAGATAAGTTTGCATTATTTACAAAAAAAAAGAAATATGATAAATTTTGGCAAAATTTGCCATTTTCGAAATCAAATCAGTTGGTTTAAGGGCAGATCGATTTACAGCTAATAAGTTGCCTGAATACATTCCCAGTTGTCTACTTGTACATTTCATAATTTCTGAAATGTTGGATAATTTATTTGATGTCACGCGGCTTGCAAATAGAAATCGATTTTCCGATTGTAAGAATTGACTATTTTGGGGATAAAATAAAGTTTGGAATGAAATTTTACATATTTAGCATCAAAACCCCCTATATCACCAACCCCATGGTAAATCGCACCCCCTCAAAAACTATCAGAAAAGCGTGTCCGAAGCTATGTTAACCCCTGAGATCTCATAGTAATTGAATCAAATGGAGGTGAAATTTTGAAATGTCAATTGTTCCCTTATACGTTAATTTAGCCTAAAAATTTACACATTTCCAAAGATAAAAGAGAAAAACCCACCTACAAATTTGTTCTGCAATTCCCTGAGTACAAAACCCCCCACTGTGGCAGTTACTTTGTTATGGGGGCACAGCGAGGTGCAGAAGGAAGGAGGGCGCGCTGACAGCTGCCAGGATTTTAGTTTCATATTGTGGTCAATTTTGTAGGTATAAAATTTGCGCTTTTTCGGTATTGGGGCCAGTGATGCCATTTTTTTGAGGGATGAGATGCTTTTTCAATGTTACCCATTTGGGGTTTGTATCACCTATTGTTGAAAATTTAGGAACAGTTTTTTGAGGACAGGAGGACAAGTAGAAAAGCATCAAGTCGTATGGATTTCTTACTTTTTTTTTTGTGGTGTTAAACGGATAATAATCACTGTTATACTTTATTCTATGGGTCTATCTATACGGGGATACCAGAAATGAAATAGATTTTCTTACGTTTTTTTATAAAATTTGTAAAAACAAAACCCAATTGGTAAAGGGAGGAAAAATTATCATTTATGTATTGCCGCTTCCAAAGTGGCATAACATTGTTAATTTTTGGCTACGAGCTGGTGATGGCTTGTGTTTGCGGAATGTTGACTTTGACCAGTATCATGTCGCCAGTACAGATGGTTGTGATCACATTTATAGCCATTTTGTGGGATTGAAAAGGTAAAAAAATCATAATTTTTGGAGGGTTTTTTATAAACAGTTGTTTTTTACGGCGTTTATAGTGAGGGTTCAATATGATTGACTTTTCTTTTATTCTAGGTTGTTAAGGACGCCCCGGTGATACTATATATTGGAGTTTCGTGTTTGATTGAGACTATTTTTTAGTTATATGTCTCTTTATATGTTTTGGGGTTTGGGGCATTTTTTAGTGATATGACTTTATTTTTTATTGAATAACTCGAGATGCGGGTGTTACAATGGTGTACGCTATTAGTTACAGCCGGCCAACCCGTCTTTCCCGATGCGGGTCGGCTCAGATCTTGAGCTGAAACCGGCTCAGCTCAGAGTCCGATATATCGGACGCTCGAAGAGCGCTAAGTCATGTTATGCTCACAATTAGTGATTGCTGTCGGAACATCCAAATTGATTTGGACCGAGCACAGGAGCACATTTGAATTGGTGGCAAGCCAAGCACTCACATTGCAACCACTAAAAAGATGGTGAACTCTGTCGGACAGGAGCCATATCGGGCACACAATCTTAGGTGAATTGCGGAAGTACATTATCGTCGGACAATGCACTTTAGTTGTGACTCTGTGGGTGGCAGGTTAACTAATGTGCCCCATTGGGTCCCAAATGATGCTTGATGGATTAAGGTCTGGGGAATCGGCAGACTGCTGTTTATGACTACAGACAGGCAGTGAGGGCAGCTTTTAACGACTCAGCTTTGGGGCAAAAAATCAGTAAGAGTTAGTCTCTGCCTATTTCACTGCCTGCTGAGGAGGATTGGGGGCTAATTTTCTAAGGGTCTGAATCGCGCATTTTGTGGGGTTACGAGGATTACGATTAGTTTATGCCGAATTGCCCCAGGATTTTGGCGCACGCGATAGATTGTGGCGCTGGCTTTCAAGGACCAGAAATTGGGGGGCGTGGTCGCCGGACAACACGACCTAATTCGGAAAAACCGCAAAATTTTTAAAAACGAATCGGTCGCAAGATAAGCACTCACATGCAAGCGGATGGAGAAGGTGAACTCGGCGGACCTCGGTTTGCAGCAGCGACACATGGTGGATATTAGGGCGCAGGACCTTAGTGAATCTGGCAGACCCGAATACTATTGGAGAACGCGCAGCTTTGATCGCGAATGGAACGGGAAGTAAATGGCCCCATAATTGGCATCAGTCTGTTTTTGTTTTGAAAGGGGAAATCACAACAAACCATTTTATAAAAATCATTATGAAATCAGAGATGCCATTTAAGCTTAGTATACATCTATGGTAAGATTTATGTGTTTGATTTGGCTTTTACTATTTAATTTATCTATTACGGTATATATTTCTGTAACTTTAGATTTTTTTCTGCAATATAATTATCAAAACCAGCACATGATTCACAACTTGTAATACACCTCGACATGTGTTACACATAATTTAGCGATTTATACCATTATCATTTCTAGCATTTAACTGTGTATATTTAGACATATGATAAGACAGCATAGTGTCGAACGCGTCAGGTTCTGTCATCACCAGGGTAAAGTTAACAATACTTTTAAAGGATGAATAAAAAACTAAGTTTTATACTTATGAGTTAACTAATTTTTTGCCTGCGGGCTTGGTGGATTCACCTACTTTTACTATGAATATGCACTTGAATCGGCCTCAGTTTGTCGAGCACGGCTCTCAAACACGTGTACAAGAAATGGGTGAGCTGAAAAAAACTTTTTATCTTTGTCATTACTGTGTATACCTGCCTGGCCTGGTTGTATTACAGTTCCTGGGGTGATGATGCAAATAAATTTATGTATAGCTACTACCAAATGCCCCAATTCTGGGGATATAGGATATGGGGGGGGGATTGAAGCTCTGCCTACTGGGGACAATAGATATTTCTAGCATAGTAATTGCAAGTGTGCACAAATGGAGGTTTGCCTTTGCCCTCACCCAATTTTTATAAAGAGTTGTGAAAAAAGTGGTGGGAAAAATCTGGCCCATCTTTTATAATTACAAATTAGTTCTGTACTGACCTCACATAAATAAGGCCACATGCGTTAGAGTGCAAAATACCAAGTGTCAAGACCAGCGGCTGGGCCTATAGGTCAATAGTTGGCAGGACCCCAAAGGTCATTATTAGGCTCAGGGAAACACCAAGGGGCTATGGAGATTTGATGGAGATTTCCATTAAACTGTATCACTCTTTCATTTTCTAATTTAATTGTGTTAATTGGCCTAGTGCTGGATTGTCAAAGGGCAAACAAAATTATATTAGGGCAAAACTTAGGGCAAAAATATCCACCTAACTTCAAGTTCCCAATCGAGCCATATAAGTGAAATGCACCCTTATTTTAGCTAAAAAATCTTTTCCCTCACATCTTGTTTAAAATCAAATTATAATACCTTGCACTCACAGGGGCATATCTGCTCGCTGGCTTCTCCAATCACTCTTTCCCATATCTTATGACTCCATACATTTAGCACTTTATGTAATGTGACCAGTTGATGTCATAAGGTTCTTCTGCCCAGTAACATTAAATCTACCCAATGTATGTATATGATCACAAATAAAATCAAAGCATGCCTCAATGGAATTCATACGCACCTTTATCCTCCGCTGGATTCATGTTGTCAGGCCATTATGAGTGGAATCTTACTGGGGGTAAAGCAAATCTTGTGGGTAAAGGACATTAAAAGACATCCACCTGGTCCATGGACACGGTTTCAAAGATGACATAGTCTCTCCAAAACAAAGGCACTGGGTGCAACTTTGAAACAACATTTGAAACAACCCTAATAATAAGTAAAGCATCTGTAAGTTGAAAAACATGGCTGAAGGTCCTAAGTAACTAGTTCCATAACAGAGCATTGTCATAGCAGTGAGAAATGTGCAAGCAGGAATAAGGAGGCCAGGCAAATAAGTAAAATTAATATGCAAGATTCCATTAATAAACAATGGACTCGATCAGGAGAGTTGATACGGTACAAGATTTTTTTACTATTGCGCCATGGAAAAGGAAACCTTTGATGGATTTATGCTTTTAATCATAGTTTTAGGAATATTTTATTTGGGTGGGTTATTCACATGGCAGGTTGCAATGAGGCAAGTAGGCTCTATCCAGCGGACAGAGGCCTAACTTGACTGATCCGTGGGGGTCTCAGTGTGAGTCCCTCACAGATCGCAAGAACGAGGGGTCCACGACCCACGCCGTCCTCAGAATAATGGAGATGATGGACGAGTTGATCATTCGCTCCTTAATCTCAATGGGCTGACGGAAATTGTGCCAAGAGCGCGTCATCGATCTCAGTCAGTCTCCATAGAGATAATGGAGAGAAGGTCATGCTGCCGTCTGCTTCATTAGTCTGAGGAGCGGCGAGGGGCGGTCGGACCCCTCGTCTCGCAATGCAGGGTCGCAGCACTAAGGACCTTCATGTCAGCAAGTTAGGCCCTATCAGTGTATGGGCCGAAACTTGCCATTTGGGGAAAACCCTTTAAAAGTTACAAGTCTACATATGGCAAATGTTTCTCGATAGGGGCACAGTGTTAAGTGAGTAGGACTTTTTCAAAGGAACACATATTATAGATACAATTATGGCAATACTATGGTCATTAGCAGTATCTCTGGCAGATCAGTTCTTTACAATGCTTAATATCTTATGTATTTCTAATTAGACATGAAACCAAGATAAGCGTTGCTGGATTTGTGCCAAATAATCCAATATGAATCAGTTATGGAAGGAAAGGAAGGAAATAATTTCTGTCGGGTGTTGTGTACAAAATATAAGTGAATAATTATAAATGTTTACTTTGCCACAATGCGTGACCATATGTGCCAGTTTATAAAAAGAAACTACTCTGTCTCGAAACAATAACAAAAAAAAAATGTAAAAGTGAAGTAGACCAAACGTTTGTGAACATTATACAGTAAGTACAGAGCGGGAGCTATCCCGGAGTAAAGGTTAAGATTATGATTACGTACCTAAATTCCCCTATAAAAAGTAGTGACATGTTGGCGCCTCCAACAACACTAGGCACCCTGAGTACTTTCCCTTTTGCCATATTACTATTTACTTTCCGAATTACGATGCATATTTCTAGAAGTAATATAAATTATGTATTACTATATTTCAGCAGACTATTAAGACGCACCACAGATTTAGTATCAAAAAAAAAGAAAATATATTTTACAAAAAATTTTAATTCCCTGTTGGTTCACAAACAAGCCACCTGTTACATCATAATTTCCATACCCACATAGGTCTGCTACATACACTTCATCATTCACAGGAAACACTCTGCACTGCTATACACAAAAACATGAACAGTCACATGCTTTGAACATATGTAGTTACTGCATTAAATACTTGTGGGATGCTGGATGAGGGCAGTGCAGGGCTCTGCTCTTTTTGACATGGGTGAAATGCTTTTTCAGCCCTTCCACTCAATCTCCAGTGCAGCCTTTTGAGGGTATATGGCAGTGCCGGGGAGGAGCTACTGACCTATGGAATATCAGACTCATCGCCCTTATACTCTTGCAAAAGTGTGTCTAGATTTCAAATTGGCATGGGTTGAAGTAACCTTGTTCTGATTGTGTGACATGGGTGTGAACAAAAACAGACCCATCAATCTGGTAGAATAACGAGGCATTGAGGGTGAAGTTACTTTTTATTATTCACTTCACTAACAGTTTTCTGAAGTTTTCAACCTTTTAAGATCTCTTAAACCCTTTAATCATTATACTCAAATATTAGCAGGTATAGATCACAAAAAAGTTGAATCTATAAGTAGCATGGATGTAGTCTGTGTGGGACTGGAAGTCATTAGTCCACCATAGTTCTGATCAGGGGCCTGTCTGACAGGCTAGAACACTGAATTGCTTAGCATCTGTTGTTAGCATTGACAGACAAGGCATCTAATCAAATGATGTCTAATAGAAACTCGTGGACCTGTCAAAAGCTGTGTCTTCTAGGTGTTGTATTAGATCCCAAACTGAGAATTTTTCCATTTACTCAGTATTTAGAAAGACTCATTTTTAGAATTAGAGAGATGCAGCGAATACTTTCATTTCTACATAGTCAGAGCTCTGAAAGATGTTATTTTTTACATTAGCCAGAATGTAAACTTTTTGTGAAGGCCAAAAAAAAATGATCGAGGCTAATCCATCTTACCCACATTATAAACAACGTGGACTAGGACAAAATCTGAGCTGCTTTATGCTAGGTAACAACTACTTTAGATACGTGGTTATGAAATGGAAAGGCCTATCTACAACATGGAATTCAAAAATAAATCTGGTTGTGACAACACAACATAGTATGTGGTTGAGCCATATCCCGACCCGATCAAAAAAATATGCCAAATCTCTGCCAAATATGCACGTGCTTTGGTACGGGTGTTACATGAGGAATGTGCTTAAAGACGTATAGTTTATTGTAGCGATAAGGTTTTTTAATTGCAGTTTCTGTTTCCAAATAAAGACAGGTATGGGGAAGTGTTCTATCTCCCTAATAAGATCCCTGGGTTAGTTTCTTAGGTCTCTTTACTCATGTCTATCAACGTGGGTGACTAGTCTATAAGGTCCTACTAGGTTCTATGAGCATCACGTATAGTCTTCTCTATTCTATACTTCTCGATGCATTTACCGTAAGTGCCCAACAGTAACTTACTTTTAAACAGCACTTGCCTCAACTTTTTAAATCGTATGAGCATCCTGAGGGGACACAATACGTTGAAAGAAGGAGGGGCGATTTGGATTATAATGTAGCATAGGTTCAGTGTCCCAGTGGACAGGAGTAATTGAAGTGTTCTCCCATAATAATTAACCCTGTCAACACTCCCTGGGCCTAATGCAAGTCTCGGCACCAAAGCAAATGTTGTTTCTTTTTTAAAATACAGCTGAGCACGATGGGGCTATTTATAAGGAGCCTGAGCATTTGTAATTCGTCGGCTTTTCAAAAATGCTGGGATTTGCGTCGCTGTAACAGCTATTTAGTAGGGGATTGTGTCGCACGCGATCGGATCTTGGCGAATCGCGACAGAAGTTATGCAAAACAGAAATTGGGGGCAGGCCGTCAAGATTCGGGACCGAGCAATTTAACTTTAAAATTGTGTTGCAAGACAATACCACTTACATACACCAGGAAAGAGAATGCAGAAGATGCAGATGCAGGAAATCAGGCGCAGCTCTTTGTGAATCGCGCAAAGTTCATTCTCGTCTGACAACGCACAGCGGGGATCGCGCAGGACCGGGGTAAGTAAATGTGCCCCCATTATGTTCTGCGCGTTACCAAGCGATTGTGGAGGATACCTGAATACGTCTGGTAAATCTATGCTAGGGCAACTGCTGGGGGGGGATGCTGCTTTCTACCACCCCATACCATGGAGGTTGTCACACTGTTTGGGACAAACTATTTACGGGTGCTTAAACAGCCACCTATATCACCTATGTTTTATCCTGACTTCGATAAATACTGATACAAGCAAAGTACAGTATTGCATGTGAGCGTCTGACTTGGGGGTTTTATAGGTCTCTAGTGGTCACTAGTCTAGAGTCTTCCGCAGACCTGCACTGATCGGTGACATTATGATGGACTTTGTATGTCTAGTGTTAAGGAGCGCTAGTTAAAGCCCAGCTTCCCGGCAGAGATAATGCTACAGACAGAGATCCTCACAGTGGGAAAAGAACTGTAAGGCAATGAAGGCTTGGAAATTAATCTTCACATCCCCTCTACCTCCTAGAGGTAACCACAAGCAAAATGGTGGTATCAGTAACACTAATCATAACAAGACTGGCACCATGATCCAAAGCTCGCCAGTGACAGTCAGTGTGATGTGTCGTTAGTCCCAAGCCCGTCGTGTTGTTTTGATTTGGGCCTTAAAAATCCATTAAAAAAAATCCAGACCTCAAATGCCACCAAAACTGAATCTATCAATGGATATTACGATTAAGAAGTACTAAAAATATTGCCTTCATTTATGCAGACAAGAGGATGATATCTGTAGGAAAAAACTTAATGTGGGGGCAAGAGGGCTACTTTACTGTCCCCTAAAGAAGCCGATTTGGTAGGTCAACAACCAAACGAGGTCTCTGCTTCCATCTTGACACAGATCTATAAAGCCACTACAAGATGAAGGGAAAATGATGAAAATTAAGATTCAGACTGTTTAACCTTGTTAGATTTCCTTTACTATATGGGAATTAAGGGGGTATTTAAAGGCATTACACATAGAACAACCGGAATTTCATAGAAAAAAAAAGTTTGTAAATATGCAAATGACATGAGGCTCATGGCTTCCGCCGATAGGTAAGTTATGCACGCACCTTGAACGATTGACATGCCCAGGCCATAACTCAGCATGGAGTTCACCAGACTTGACTAAAAGATATCTTCTACCGAACTTCTACACTGTAGACGAATTTGCCCTCATCTTCAACTGCGTTGGTGTCTTTAGGAGGCTGAACGATTGAAAGGTGTCAAAGAAACAGGAGAAATAAATTACTGCTTAAAATTGCTGCGCTGGCCTTTGAATAAATCAAGTGGCTTTGGTTGAAGTTTGGCACTCAGGCTCTTACAGGTTCGCATCACTGCCTATGATGGCACAGGTTTCTCCTCTATGCGTTGATCACAGGCCGGAATGTAGTGAGATAATGCTATGGACCAGGCATCTTAGCAAGTTTGGCGGCGAATCAGCTAGGGGGGCTGCAGAACTGACTTTCAGCGGAGCCACGAGGAGATCAGTAGAGAACCTCAGAAATTTGATAATTTTATAAACTTTTTTCTATAAATTTCAGTCGTTATAAAAGAAGAGTTATGGGTGATCGGCGGTACGGGGAGGTAAGTATAAACATTACCATGGGGTACTGGTTATTTCAGCAGTTTTGTTTGTCACTATTCTGGCAGTATCTATCTAATCTGTATTTGTGGTTTATGTGATGATATATGAGTATTTTATTAATGAATGATTGAGTTATGATAAGACACCTATTGGTTATGTCAGATAGAAGTACAGCTCGTAACTAACTGAGGAAAATTGTCCACACTACTTAATCAAAACAGAAGACACCTATTAGTCTTCTGTGGGTTGTTGATGCTGAAAGCCTTTTAACTTATTTAATATTAAATCCACATTAATAAATAATTCAATTTATTAGTTGGGGAATTCTAAGTAAATAACATAGGTCATCTGTAGGGCCATTATGGCTTAGCTACTGTGGGAAAGCAGATACAAGTAATTGTGTTATCTCAAAGACTGGAAAGGGGTATCTCATCGGACATTAATTTAAAGCAACTGCTAAATATTTACATTCATCACTGGATATTATTTAAAAAATTACCTATGTGAAAATAATCCGAACTGTAGTAATATGGTAATGGGAAAACAGTTGTCGTGGATACGACCCTGGATGCAGGATAATTGTGCAAAGAAATTATATGTTTTTCAAATGAAATGCCTGGGAGTATGGATGGACCACAGCTATCTGTGATGATGAACACTGAATTCCAGGTAGTAAGGCAAGGCCCAATAGTCCTTGTGCTGGAGGGTGGTTGTATCCAGGTCAACTAATCGTTCTAAGGAATAAACATGACTACAGTTTATTGGAAATTATCATCACAAGTAATTTTTTAAGAACATTGCAATTAAGATGGCCATTTGAAGGAATCTACCACCTGGAAGTCGAACTAATAAAGAGATTCGATGATGGTTGGTTTAGAAACCCAGCCCCCTTATTTTCTTTTTAAATTTCAACTAGAAGTAGCTCTAGAGAAAATTTTGCATAAATAAAGTCGGATTTTTACAGGTTCTCGATAGATCAAAAGTTGAAACAAAAAGGGTGGGAATGGAGCACTATATAAGTAAGTTTACATCAGGATTCTATCGTATTAGGTATATCTCAGATGGTAGGTTTCCTTTCAAATGTGCAGTCCACTGATAATATCCATAACATAAACACATGATAACATGGATTCAATGACAAATACATTCGTTGCCCCATTGTGGTGATGTATATAAACCTTATGGCAACCCAAAGTACAATACTGGGAGCTCTTTGCTTGATCTTCTATGTTCAGGATCATGTGATCAATTCTCTTTAGGACATAAAAATGAGAAATTAATTTTGAACAGTTATATCCAGAAGGGGCGCGTGCTCATTATTGATTCGGGGACCGATTGTACCCCAAGGGACGGGACATGCTGACAACTTTTCCGTATTGAAAGGCAGTGGCCCCTGAAGGAGTAAACTCGTACAGCATTGATGGTGGCCTTAACAGCGGTATGGAAATGTTATGTCCATTGTAAATTGCACAACAGATTTGTCTAAAAATTAGTATGGATTACTGGCCAGGTTGGCTTAAAGGAAGAGAGAATGATTCTCAATCTGTAAGGAGTAAAAAATGGATCTAATAAAATATATAGGTAACTAATATAACATTTCTAGACTCCTGAACGTCATAATACAGAGCATAGGCCCTTATTGTTGCCATAAAGTAAAGCAAAAATTTATAGGGCAAAGTTAGTTACAGCACTTAAAGGGGTTGGGGTTTCCCACAAAAGAAAATTCTCCCATTCCAATCACCCCTAGTGATAAAGACATTTTAACCTATACTTTCCAATTGACTCATTGTTATTGCTGTTTTAGCTCTATCACTACCAGGTATCAGTGTAAAATCCAGGGTGTAGGCAGAGGCATCTCTTAGCAGCAAATTATACTCAATCAGTTCCGAGGGGTGACAATGTGGTAAATTATCAGGGGAAAAGCCTATATACACTTTCACCTGGCTTCTGGATTCTGACTTGTACTAACACGCGACACATAGAAAGAGATGAGACAGTCAGAGATTTTGCATTGAGATTACACAGAGACTGACAGACAGAGGATGACAGGACTTTTACAATGTACACTGTAAGCACTGCTAAATATCACAGATAGGTGCTGCCTCCCCCTCACCATGGAAAACTATCTCCTTGTAGTTTGTAGTTTGCAGCTCCTCTTGTCACCATGTGATGGCAGAAGTGATCAATGAGTGTCTGTGAGCTCCATGCAGGGGAAGCTACAGGGGGGATACAGGATCAGAAGAGACAGACAGAAATCTCATCGAATGACTCACTCAGAATCGAAGATGGCGGCCCGGCCCTAAGTCGAAGTTTACGGTTGTGTCTTAGGGGCAAAACTGAAATTGTGTCAGCAGGACTAGATAGAGACAGTTGTAATTATGATAGTGAAATGATGCATTTTGTAAATAAAGGATATTAAAGAATGTGTTATTTGTTATACTCAGGACATATAGAAACTTGTATTCGTGGGAATATCCCTTTAATTAGCACAGACATGAATCAGAGTCACGAATTGCAATGTCCCATCTAACATGCAAAAGTTTGGGTTGCCATACAGATCTGCTATCCTGGCACGTGCTTACCGCAGAATAGACCTTATTGTGCATAGGTTTGGGTAGTATAGCCATGTGGGAAATTTGAGGTTAGTGTCCTATATCCATTGCAATGAGGCCCTGATCTTATTTTTAGGTGAATCCTGCAACTTTTTTGTAGTAGATTACAATTGGTAGTAGAATCATAAATTTGTTATTTTAACAGAGTTGATTGATTGCAACTTCCCGAGTACCATTTTTAAGTCTGGAAATTTAGTGATGAATGGCTGCGATCCCAGAGGCCAATCAGCATTATTTTCACTGGTAAGTTTCTGACATTTTCTACTGACCAAAAGAAAAGCTCTTATTGCAGGAACTGTCCTAATACCAGTGTTACAGAACGGCAATTATCATACTCTCCATTCAACAAACCAAGCCTGTCCTCACCCCACTATAAACTCTGTAATTTGACTAAACGCTTAGTAATTAAACATCAGTCAGCAAATAGTCACAATGGAGGAAATATCGAAAGGTATTTCAAGATCCAAAAACACCTAAAAAGTCCATAGCACAGAACAGCAATCAGAGAATAGCTAACGGACATGACAGGGAACGCTGTCCGTTGGGAAATGCTCTGTGTTCTCCCACTACCTTAAACTTCCTGATACCACAAAGCAGATGAAGGCTCGTCTCAAGAGTTACGCTGCTTTAATACCACCATACAGCGCAGGTTCGGCACCTTTACGCCCAGTTAAATCTATTGTGCAGATCTGGAAAGTACTGCTCATTAGGTTTGGTCATTGTTGTATTTGTATGCTCAAGAAGTGGGGGAAAGGTGATGTTGCAGTGAGACTTAATGTAGCTTACGGACTTCTAAGATTCTAAGAATTATCAAAGAACATTCCATTCTATATTAGAGTCATTTAATACATCTTTTTTAAGGATTTAATTATGTGGAATGAAAAAATAAGAAAGTTTCCAGCACTTTTAATACTAACCTGAGCTGTTTGTATGGATTAGATCGTGCTTTTACAGGAAATTTGGGAGGCATATACTCAGTATTGGCCATCAATATCTGATCCTGGAGACAAAACTGGATCCCACACTGATCAGCTTTTCAGTCCTGCCCAATGGATGGGCTCGTGATATATGTAGTTCCAACTACTGTGGTGGCTCCTATTAATTCAATAGTTGTCAAGTATACGTTACCTTGCCTATAAATTAGTGATCCACCCTGAACTCTAGCTATGGTCTCCAAAAGAAAAAATTGCAGGTTACTTCAACGTCGTAAAGCCACAATTTTGTCTAGAATGAAACAGAGGGGAATAAAAGAAAATCAAACACATGCAAAACATAAAAAAAAAATCTAGAAACTACCTCTGCTCCTCTTAATGGTGATAACGTGCACTGTTCTGTCACAAGCTACCACCTAATAAACAAAATGATAATTAGCAGCATTGGGCACAGGGACAGATGTTCCGGTGCTCCGGGCTGCAATTATGCATGACCTGTGTGCTGGGAGCTAACATCCCACGAAGGGCGTTGAATTATACTCTGCGTGACGTCACCTGCGTCCCATGCTCCCAGCATGGAGAGGAGGAGCAGAGGAGTTGCATAATTAGGACAGATGTCCGAGGCTTAGGGCTGTAATTGTAAGTTTCTTTTAGGTAATCCCAGTGTGTCAAAACTACGCACGGACAGTGAAGGGATCAACATCAAGGGGGAGAGGAGGGAGTCTTGTAGGATTTTTTTCTGTTTTGATAAGTGGCGGATTTCCTTTAAGCCACATTTCAGCTGCGCACTAGATATTCATCCTATTGGTCACTACAGAAGCCTATCTCGGAATGATAGTGGGTCCCCTAGTGGTTCAAATTCTAGGAATCAGATTACTATCTGAGAATAAGTGATATAGGGAGATTGATTAGGACTGCCAAGAACTTACCACGTCATGTGTCTGCGTATTAATCACTAATAATCAGTGACCTAATCACTGAGGTTCTGGCTATTAGTAAATTCACTGTGACATGATTGTGACACAAATTAAATATATATCAGGGGTACTGCCCTGGTTTAGCTTTCAGTTATAGCCGGAAACCACTATCCTGGAGGAGGGAGATAGTAAATTTGGTGGACCAGGATGTCGCCGACCCACTGTTTGCCTGCCCTGCTGATGACCCACTTTCAAAAAGTTGGCGATGCAAGGTTGGAAAAACATGAAAAAAAAGTAAACAACTTAATGGCCGTGCGCCCTGCAAGCGCATTTCATCATTGCCATGACACCAGAAAACTACCAATGAGAATTAGGATTCTGCAATGGTAGGGGTCTGCTCTCTTTGATCCAAGAGGCGCTAGGTGGTGGCAGACAGGTGTCATGGCAGACAGATTTTGGGAGGACCCTCATGATGGTATTAAATTAAATGATCTACCTGTCACCAACATGTGGATAATATCAAAAAGCAGCATTTTTTACATGGGCAATCATGACATCTTTCAGATGAAAAGAATTTGAGCATCAGAACCATAAGACCTTTGTCTTACTTTTATAAGAAATTAATAATACAAAGTTTTCCAGAAAATTGGATACTGCCTAGCGCTCATAACCTTTACCCTATTATAGTACGTTCTCATATAATTTTTGACATTGTAATGTCTGAGAATAGAAATGCAGTGTTGGGAAATGAGGCGATATGGACTTGAGTATACAAGTTCATGAGTCATAAACATACTGCTTTGTGTTGAAACTAAACAAGTTTAGCCTTTTAACTTCTGTGGTTTCGGAACATCAGACATTTATCTTTGACCCAGTTACCTTTCAAATAGTAGAAACAGGGAGAAGACATCAGCCTTGAAGTGTCCAAATTCAGCAATGATTAACCTATAACTTATTACTTGATCCCAAGTAGATTTCAATAAGTTGGAGGAGACAACAAAACATCCACTAGTCCACCAAATATTTCACAATAAAATTTAGTAATAATACAATGATAAAGCATATTTATTGTTCTTCCATGAAAAGGTGGTATAGTGCACTGGCAGTGTTCGAAAAAGTGGGGTGAATCGCAACTCTGAGAACTGTATATGGGTCAACATTGGTCAAGAACGAAATCTGTAGTAGAAAGACATCAAGGAGACAAAAATACACTATCACCGCCACTTTATTAGGTACAACACTGTCCAACTGCTCGATACACTAATTTCTAATCAGCAATCACAGGGCGGCACTTCAGTGCATTTGGCATGTGGTAGGACATAGACATGGTCAAGGGACAATTCCTGCAGTTCAAACCGCGCATCACTTATGGGGAAGAAAAGGTGTGATTGATTGGCCTTGAAATCGTTGAAGGGTTGTTGGTGCCAGCAGCGCGGTCTGAGTATTTCAAGGATGCCTGAACTAACTGGATTTTCACGCAAAACCATCTCTCGGGTTTTACCGAGAATTGTCCGAAAAAAAAAAGAAAAACATCAGTGAGCGGCAGTTCTGTGGGCGGAAGGAAATGCCTTGTTGATTGACGAGGTCAGAGGAGAATGGGCAGACTGGGTTAGAGCTGAAAAAAGGCAACGAATGACTCAAATCGCCACCCGTTACAACCAGGTGGACAGAAGAGCAGCTTGAATGCACAGTACGTCAACTTTGAGGCAGATGGGCTTTAAAGGAAGACAAAAAAAAAAAAGACAGCAGCAGACCACAACGGGGGCCATCATTTCAAGATAAGAAACAGAAAACTAGGTACAGTTGCACAGCTCATCGAAATTGGGAAGTAGAAAGATTGGAAAAACGTTGCCTTGTCTGATGAGTCTCGATTTCTCTGCGACATTCGGTGGTAGGTCAGAATTGGATCTCAACAACATGAAGCATGATCCATCCGGCCTGGTCAACGGTTCAAGGCTGGTGGTGTGGTGTTAATGGTGTGGGGAATATTTTCTTGACTCTTTGGGGCCTTGGTACCAATGAGCATCGTTGCAACGCCACAGGCCACATGAGGTTGTTGCTGCCCAGGTCCATCCCTTATGACCACAATGTACCAACATTCTGATGGGCTATTTCAGCAGGAGAATGCGCACATGTAATAAAGCTGGAAATCATTCTCAGGACTGGTTCTTGAACATGACAATTGAGTTCACTGTACACAAATGCCTCCACGTCACAAGATCATCAATCCAATACGAGCATATTTGAGATGTGGTGGAATGGGAGATTGATCATGGATGTGCAGCCGACCAAATCTGCGGCAACTGTGTGATGCATCAGGTCAATATGACAAAATATCTGAGGAATGCTTCAGCAACCTTGTGGAACTATGCCATGAAGAATTGAGCAGTTTATGAAACGTTTTTCCAATCTTCTACTGTCCAATTTCGATGAGCTTGTGCAAACTGTAGCCTCAGTTTCCTGTTCTTAGCTGAAATGAGTGGCACCCGGTGCCCAGTAGATCAGCAGTCTCTGAAATACTCAGACCAGCCCTTCTGGCACCAACAACCATGCCACGTTCAAAGGCATCAAATCACCTTTCTTCCCCATAGTGATGCTCGGTTTGAACTGCAGGAGATTGTCTTGACCATGTCTACATTGATGCTCGGTTTGAACTGCAGGAGATTGTCTTGACCATGTCTACATGCCTAAATGCACTGAGATGTGATTGGTTTATTAGAAATTAAGTGTAATCGAGCAGTTGGACAGGTGTACCTAATAAAGTGGCTGGTGAGTGTATGTAATTGTCTCATTGATGTCTTTCTACTACAGATTTCTTGGACCAATGTTGACCCATATGACAGTTCTCAGAGTTGCCGATTCACCCCACGGTTTCCAACACTTGCAAGAGGCACTAGACAAACACTTTTCATGGAAAGAACATAAATATGCCTTTATCATTGTATTTATTACCTAAATTTGTATTGTTGAAATATTTGGTGGACTAGTGGATGTTTGTTTTTCTCCTCCAACTTATTGAAATCTACTTTGGGATCAAGTAATAAGTTATAGGTTAATCAGTGCTGAATTTGGACACTTCAAGCTGATGTCTTCTCCCTGTTTCTTAACTATTTGAAAGGTAACTGGGTCAAAAGATAAATTTCCTGATGTTCCGAAAACCACAGAAGTTAAAAGGCTAAAACTTGTTATTTCAACATCAAATAGCAGTATGTTATGACTCATGAACTCTGTAGACTCAAGTCATATCGCCTCATTTCCCAACAGCTGCATTTCTATTCTGAGACAATACAAGTGTCCAAAAATTATATTGAGAACGTACTAGAATAGGGTAAAGGTTTAGTGAGCGCTAGCATATAAAATTTGTGGAAAACGTAGTATTCTTAATTTCTTATAAAAGTAAGAACAAAGGTCTTATGGTATCTGATGCTCAACATATCTTTTCAAAAAGATGTCATGATGCCCATGTAAAAATAGCTGCTTTTTGAGATTATCCACATGTTGATGACAGGTAGAGCATTTAATTTTAACCATCATGAGAGGTCCTCCCAAAATCTGTCTGCCATGACACCTGTCTGCCACCACCTAAGCGCCTCTGAGGTTCAAAGAGAGCAGACCCCTACCAATGCAGAATCGCTAATTCTGCATTGGTAGTTTTCTGGTGTCCATGGCATGATGAAATGGCGATTGCAGGCGCACGGCCAGTAAGTTGTTACTTTTTTTGTAAAGCCACAATTTTGTCTAGAATGGAAACAGAGGGGAATTAAAAGAAATCAATTACCAATGCAAAACTATAAAAAAAAAACATTATCTACGATTTCAACTACCTCTGCTCCCGTCCTTAATGTGCATACCCTCGCACTGTTATGTATCAAGCTACTCACCTAATAAACAAAATGATACCATAGTTCATGCATTTTGGGGCACAGGGACAAGCATGTTCGCGTTGGCTCCGGTTGCCTGGCTGAACTTATGCATGTATCCCGTGTGTGCTGGCGACGCTAAACATCCCTACGAATCGGGAGTTGAATCATACTCTGCGGTTTGACGTCACCTGCTCCCATTGACTCCCAGCTATGGAGAGGAGGAGCAGAGGAGTCGACATATATTTAGGACAGTGTCCGAGAGCTTAGCGCTGATTGTAAGTTTCTTTTAGGTAATCCCAGTGTGTCAAACCACTACCCCTTGATACGGACAGTTGCCTACGGATCACATCAAGGGGAGCGGAGGGGAGTGGAGGGAGTATCTGTACGGTTTTTTTCTTGTTGGTATAGTGCTGTTATTTCAGTTACGCATTACATTTTTTCAGCCCCATGCGCCATCGATAGTTTCATTTACTATTTCTGCCCGTCCACTTTGTTACCGACCGTATTATATTCTCGGAATTGATGTGGTTTTTTTTTCCCCTGTGGTCATATTAGTTGACCCCTCCAGATACTCTAATTATGTACTAATAAGTGAATTAGGCCGCATGATTTTTAGGACTGCCAAGTCACCCTTACCAGTCTTCATGTGTCTGTCCGTACTAATCACTAATAATCATGGACACCCCCCATTAACCCTTATGAGGTTCTGGTTTCTATTAGAATATCACTGTGACAATTTACTGTGCCAACCCCCTAATATATATATCAGGTAATGACTTGTTAGATTCAGTTATAGCTGACCCATATCCTGGCCCGGACCGGCTATAGTAACTTTCGGTTGACCAGTGAGTCGCACCCCCCCTTTTCCCCACCCACTGTTGCACTGCCATGCTGTGACCCCACTTTTCAAAAAGTTGCATCCAAGGTGGAAAAACAGAAAAATGAAATGGCGATTGCAGGCGCACGGCCAGTAAGTTGTTACTTTTTTTCTGTTTTTCCACCTTGCATGCAACTTTTTGAAAAGTGGGCACAGCAGGGCAGGCAAACTGTGGGGCAGTGACACGCTGGTCCACCAAATTTACAACAGCCTCCTCCAGGATATTGGTTCAGGCTATAACTGAAATCTAAACCAGGCAGTACCTGATATATATTTAATTTGTGCACATAAATGTCACAGTGAATTTACAGGCCAGAACCTCAGTAATTAGGTCAATGATTATTAGGGATTAATACGACAGACACATGAGTGGTAAGTGACTTGGCAGTCCTAATAAAATCTCCCTAATATCACTTATTATACAGAATAAGTATCTGATTCCTAGAATATGACCACTAGGACCACTATCATTCCGAGAATAGGCTTCTGTAAGTGACCAATAGGAATGAATATCTAGTGCGCATGCTGAAATGTTGCTTAAAGGAAATCAGCCACTTACAAAACAGAAAAAAACCTACAGATACTCCCCTCCGCTCCCCTTGATGTTGATCCCGGCACTGTCCGTCGGTAGTTTTGACACACTGGGATTACCTAAAAAAGAAACTTACAATTAGCAGCCCTAAGCTCTGGACATCTGTCCTAATTATGCACTCCTCTGCTCCTCCCTCTCCCATGCTGGGAGCATGGGAGAGCAAGGTGACGTCACGCGAGAGTAATGAATTCACGCCCTTCGTGGGATGTTAGCTCCCAGCACACAAAGGTCATGCATAATTAGCAGCCCGGAGCACCGGACATCTTGTCCCTGTGCCCAATGCTGCTAATTATCATTTTGTTTATTAGGTGATAGCTTAGTGACAGACAGTGCCGGTATCAACATGAAGAGGAGCAGAGGTGAGTATTTCTAGTTTTTTTTTTTTATGTTTTGCATGTGGTTGATTTCTTTTAATTCCCCTCTGTGTCATTTCTAGGACAAAATTGTGGCTTTACACCGTTGAAGTAACCTCAATGTTTTTCTTTTGGAGACAATAGCTAGAGTTCAGGGTGGCATGCAGCTAAATTTATAGCAGAGTAACTGTAGACTTGACAACTATTGAAGTGAATAGGAGCCACCACAGTAGTTGGAACTACATAGATCACGGAGCCATCCATTGGGCAGGACATGAACAGCTGATCAGTGTGGGATCCAGTGTTGGTCTCCAGTGATCAGATATTGATGGCCAATACTGAGTATATGCCTCCAAATTTCCATGTAAAAGCAGCTGATCTAATCCATACAACAGCTCAGGGTGAGGTATTACAAAGTGCTGGAAACTTTCTTATTTTTTTTCATTCCACATAATTAAATACTTAAAAAAATGTATTAAATGACCTAATATAGAATGGAATGTTATTTGATAATTCTTAGAATCTTAGAAGTCAGTAAGCTACATTAAGTCTCAATGACAACATCACCTTTCCCCCACTTCTTGAACAATACAAATACCACAATGACAAACCTAATGAGCATTACTTCCAGATCTGAACAATAGATTAACTGGGCGTAAAGGTGCCGAACCTGCAGCTGTGGTGGTATTAAGCAGCTTAACTCTGGAGACTAGCCTTCATCTGCTTTGTGTATCAGGAAGTTTAAGGTAGTGGGAGAACACAAGAGCATTTCCCAACGGGACAGCTTCCCTGTCATGTCCGTTAGCTATTCTTGATTGATGTTCTGTGCTATGACATTTTTAGGTGTTTTTGGATCTTGAAATAGCTTCATATTTCCTCCATTTGACTATTTGCTGACTGATGTTTAATTACTAGAGCCGTTTAGCAAATAAAGAGTTATGTGGGGTGATGACCAGGCTGGTTTGTGAATGGAGAGTATGATAATCCGGTTCTGTAACACTGGTAGTAGGACAGTTCCTGAAATAAAGAGCTTTGTCTTGTTGGTCAGTAGAAATGTCAGAAACTGACCAGTGAAAATAAATGCTGATGCCTTCTGTGGATCGCAGCCAGTTCAGTCACTAAATTTCCAGACGTAAAAAATGGTACTGGAAGTTTCAATCCAACTCTGTTAAAATAATCAAAGTTTTATGATTCTACCAATTGTAATATACTACAAAAAAGTGCAGGATTCACCTAAAAATAAGATCAGGGCTCATTGCAATGGATATAGGACACTAACACTCAAATTCCACATGGCTATACTAACCCAAACCTATAGCACAATAAGGTCTATTCTGCTGTAACACGTGCCAGGATAGCAAGATCTGATTTAGCAACCCAAACTTTTTGCAATGTTATGATGGGACATTGCAATTCGATGACTCTGATTCATGGCTGTGCTATTAAAGGGATATTCCCACGAAGACAAGTTTCTTATATGTACTGAGGATAACAAAATAACACATTCTTTAATTCACTGTTATTTACAAAAATGCAGCATTTCACTAATATAATTACAACCTGTCTCTATCAGTCCTGCTGGACACAATTTCAGTTGCCCTAAGACACACCTGTAACTTCTGACTTAGGGCCGGGCCGCCATCTTCGATTCCTGAGTGAGATCATGCAGATGAGATTTCTGTCTGTCTCTGCTGATCCTGTAGCCCCCCTGTAGCTCCCCTGCATGGAGCTCACAGACACTCATTGATCACTTCCTGCCAGCACATGGTGAGCAGAGAGGAGCTGCAAACTACAAACTACAAGGAGATAGTTATCCAGGGAAGGGGGAGGCAGGCATATCTGTGATATAGCAGTGCTTACAGTGTAACAGTTGTAAAAGTCTGTCATCCTCTGTCTGTCAGTCTCTGTGTAATCTCATGCATCTCTGATCTGTCTCATCTCTTTCTATGTGTCAGTGTGTTAGTACAAGTCAGAACAGAAGCCAGGTGAAAGTGTATATAGGCTGTACCCTGATAATTGTACCACATTGTCACCCACTGAACTAGATTGAGTATAATTTGTCTGCTAAGAGAGGCCCTGCCTACACCCTGGATTTTACACTGAGTAGCTGGGTAGTGATAGAGCTAAAACAGCAATAACACATGAGTAAAATTGTAAAGTAGAGGTTAAAATGATCTTTATCACTAGGGGTGAAATGGGAGAATTTTCTTTTGTGGGAAAAAACCCCTTTAAGTGCTGTAAACTTTGCCCTATAAAGTTTTTGCTTTACTTATGGCACAATAAGGGCCTATGCTGCTGTAATTAGACGTTCAGGAGTCTAGAATGTTATATTAGGTACCTATATATATAGATCAAGTTTACTCCTTACAGATTGAAGAATCATTCTCTCTTCCTTTAAAGCCAACCTGGCCAGTATTCCAGACTAATTTTTATGACAAATCTGTTGTGCAATGTTACAATGGGACATAACATTTCCATAACCTGTTAAGGGCCACCATCAAGGCTGTACGAGTTTACTCCTGTCAGGGGCCACTGCCTTCAATAGGAAAAGGTGTCAGCATGTCCGTCCTTGGGTACAATCGTCCCCAATAAGAATGAGCACGCCCCTTCTGGGATGATAACTGTTCAAATAATTTCTCATTTTTATGGTCCTAAAGATAAATTGATCACATGATCCTAAACAGAGAAGATCAAGCAAAGAGCTCCAGTTTATTGTAGAATGTGGCCATAAGGGTTTATTACATCACCACAAGGGCAACGAAATGTAAATTGTGTCTATTGAATCCATGTTATCATGTGTTATATTATGGATATTCTCATGTGGACATGCACATTTAAAGGAAACCTACCATCTGAGATATACCTAATACGATAGATCTGATGGAAACTTACTTTATAGTGCCCCATTCCCATCCTTTTTGTTTAACTTTTGATCTAGCGAGAACCTTGTAAAAATCCTATCTTTTATTTATGCAAATTTTCTCTAGAGGCTACTTCTAGATTGAAAGTTAAAAAGAAAATAAGGGGGCTGGGGTATTATAAACCAACCTATCATCAGATCTACTTTATTAGGTAGATCCAAGGTGGTAGATTTCCTTCAATGCATCTTAAATTGCATGTTCTTAAAAAAAATTACTTGTGTGATGATAATTTCCAATAAATGTAGTCATGTTATTCCTTAGAAACAGATTAGTTGACCTTGGATACAACCACCTCCACACAAGGACTATTGGGCCTTGCCTTACTACCTGGATTCAGTGTTCATCATCACAGGATAGCTGTGGGTCATCCAGTAACTCCCGGACATTTCATTTGCAAAAAACAATATATTTCTTTGCACAATTATCCTGCATCAGGGTCGTATCCAAGGACAACTGTTTTCCAGGACCATATGACTACATTTCGCGGAAATTATGTTCACATAGGTAATTTTTTAAAATAATATCCAGTGATGAAATGTAAATATATAGCAGTTGATTTAAATTAAATGTCCAGATGAGAATACCCCTTTCAAGTCTTTGAGAATAAAAACAATTACTTGTATCTGCTTTCCACAGTAGCTAAGCCATAATGGCCTTAACAGATGACCTTGGTATTTACTTAGAATTCCCAACTAATAAATTTGAATTATATATATTATTGATTTATATTAAATAAGTTAAAAAGCTTCAGCATCAACACCCAACAAAGACTAATAGGGGCTTCTGTTTTGATTGAAGTAGTGTGGAAATTCCTCAGTTAGTTACGAGCTGTACTTATATCTGACATAACCATAGGTGTCTTATCAATACTCAATCAATTCTTAATAAAATACTCATATATCATCACATAAACCACAAATACAGATTAGATAATACTGCCAAATAGTGACAAAACAAAACTGCTGAAATAACCAGGTAACCCCATGGTAGATGTTTATACTTACCTCCCGTACCGTCCGATCACCCATAACTCTTCTTTTATAACGACTGAATTTATAGAAAAAGTTTATAAAATTATGCAAATTAGTCTGAGGTTCTCTACTGAGCGCCTCGTGGCTCCGCTGATAAGTCATTTCTGCACGCCCCCTTAGCTGATTCGCCACGCCCAAACTATGCTAAGAGTGCCGGTCATAGCATTATCTCACTACATTCGCTGTGATCACGCTAGAGGAGAACCTGTGACATCATAGGGCAGTGATGACGAACCTTTTAGAGCCTGAGTGCCAAACTTCAACCAAAAGCACTTATTTATTGCAAGTGCCAGCGCAGCAATTTTAAGCAGTAATTTATTTCTCCTGTTCTTTGACAACTTTCAATCGTTCAGCCTCCTAAAGACACCAACGCAGTTGAAAGGAGGAGGGCAAATTCGTCTAACATTGTAGGAAGATTCTGTAGGAAGATTCTTTGAGTCAAGTCTGGTGAACTCCATGCTGAGGTGATGGCTGGGCATGTCAATCGGTTCAAGGGGCGTGCATAAATTACCTATCGGCGGAAGCCATGAGCCTCATGCTCATTTGCATAGTTTACAAACTTTTTTCTATGAAATTCGGTTGTTCTAATGGTAGATGCCCTTTAAATACCCCTTAATTCCCATATAGTAAAGGAAATCTAACAAGGTGAAACAGTCTGAATCTTATTTTCAGTTTCCCTTCAATCTCTGTAGTGGCTTATAGATCTGTGCAGAGATGGAAGCAGAGACCTCGTTTGGTTGTGACCTACCAAATCGCTTTTTAGGGGACAGTAAAGTAGCCCTCTGCCCACCACAGTAAGTTTTTCCTACAGATATCATCCTCTTGTCTGCATAAATGGGCAATATTTTTAGTAACTTCTTAAGCGTAATATCCATGATAGATTCAGTTTGGTGCATTTTGAGGTCAGGATTTTTTTTAATGGATTTTTAAGCCCAAATCAAAACACGACGGCTTGGGACTACGACACACACTGAGCTGTCACTGGCGATGCTTTGGATCATGTGCCAGTCTTGTTATGAATTAGTTGTAATACTGATACAAGCCATTTTGCTTAGTGTTACATCTAGGAAGGTAGAGGGGATGTGAGATTAATTTCCAAGCCTTCATTGCCTTACATTCCTTTCCACTGTGAGGATCTCTGTCTGAGCATTATCTCTGCGGGAATGCGGGCTTAAGTAGCGCTCATTAGAGCATAGACATACAAAGTCATCATAATGTCACCGAGTCAGTGCCAGGTCTGCGGCAAACTCTAACTAGTGAACAACTAGAGAACAGTATAAAAACCCCAAGTGCAGACTCACATGCAATACTGTACTTGCTTGTAGCAGTATTTATCAGAAGCAGGATAAAACATAGGTGATATAGGTGGCTGTTTAAGCACCCTAAATAGGTTGTCCCAAGACAGTGGTGACAAACCCATGGTATGGGTGGTTAGAAGCAGCACCAAGGCAGTTGCCCTAGCATAGAGTTTACCAGACAGTATTCAAGGTATCCTCCACAATCGTGGTAACCCCAGAACATAATGGGGCACATTTACTACCCGGTCCTGCGCGATCCCCGCTGTGCGTTGTCAGACGAGAATGAACTTTGCCGCGATTCACAAAGAGCATGCGCCTGATTTCCTGCATCTGCATCTGCTTCTCTTCCTGGTGTATGTAAGTGTATTGTCTTGCAACACAATTTTAAAGTTAAATTGCTCAGTCTGATCTGACGGCCTGCCCCCCAATTTCTGTTGCATAAGTCGTCGCGATTCGCCAAGATCCGATCGCGTGCGACACAATCCCCTACTAAATAGCTGTTACAGCGACGCAAATCCCAAAATTTTGAAAAAGCCGACGAAAGTACAAATGCCAGGATCCTTAGTAAATAAGCCCCATCGTGCTCAGCTTATTTTAACAAACACATTGCTTGGTGCCGAGACTGCAGAGGACCCAGGAGGTGTGGACAGGGTTAATTATTATGGGAGAACCCTTCAATTACTCCTGTAAACTGGGACACTGAACCGTATGCTACAATGTATAATCCAAATCTCCCCTCCTTCTTTCAACGTATTGGTGTCCTCAGGATGCTCATACGATTTAAAGTTGAGGCAGTGCTGTTTAAAAGTAAGTTACTGTTGGCACTTACGGTAAATGCATCGGAAGAAGTATAGAATAGAGAAGACATATACGTGATGCTCAGAGAACTAGTAGGACAACTTATAGACTAGTCACCACGTTGATAGAAATGAGGTAAAGAACCTAAGAAACTAACCCAGGGATCTATTAGGGAAGATAAGAAAACTTCCCCATACCTGTTTATGTGGAAAAAGAAAACTGCATTAAAAAACCTATCAGCTACAATAAACTAGCGTCTTTAAGCACAATTCCTCCTGTAACACCTGACCAAAAAGCAAGTGCATATTTGGCAGAGATTTGCATATTTTTGATCGGGTCGGGATATGGCTCCAGCCACAGTACTATGTTGTGTCTGTCACAAGCCAGATTTATTTTTGATTCCAGGTTGTAGATAGGACCTTCCATTTCATAAACGTATCTAAAGTAGTGTTACCTAGCAATAAAGCAGCTCAGGAATATTTGTCCTAGTCCACGTTGTTTATAATGTGGGTAAAGATGGGATTAGCCTCGATCAGTTTTTTTGGCCTTCACAAAAAGTTTACATTCTGGCTAAAAAGTAAAAAAATAACATCTTTCAGAGCTCTGACTATGTAGAAATGAAAGTATTCAGGATTGCATCTCTCTATTCATAAAAATGAGTCTGTTCTACTACGAGTAAAGGAAAATTCTCAGTGGGATCTAATACAACACCTAGAAGACAACATCTTTTAGACAGGTTCCACGAGTTTTATTAGACATCATTGAGTATAGATGCCTTGTATGTGCAATGATAACAACAAAGATTGCTAAGCAAATATCATGTTCTACTGTAGGACAGGCCCCATGATCAGAACTATGGTGGACCTAATGACTCCAGTCCCACACAGATACATCTCATGCTACTTATAGATTCAACTTTTTTGTGATCTATACCTCTAATATTTGAGTATAATGATAAAGGGGTTTAAGAGATCTTAAAAGGTTGAAAAAGGCAAAGAAAAACTGTAGTGAAGTGAATAATAAAAAGTAACTTCACTCCTCAATGCCCAGTATTCTACCATTGATGGGTCTGTTTTGTCACTACCCATGTCTCACACAATCAGAAAAGGTTACTTCAACCCATGCCAATTTGAAATATAAGACACACTTTTTGCAAGATTATAAGGGCATGAGTCTGATTTCCATAGGTCAGGAGCATCCTGGCACTGCCATAGTACCTAAAAGGCTGCACTGGAGAGTGAGTGAAGTGGCTGAAAAAGCATTTCACCCAATGTCCAAAAAAGAGCAGAGCCCTGCACTGCTCTCTCTCCAGCATCCCACAAGTATTATGCAGTAACTACAATATGTCAGAAGCATGTGACTGTTCATGTGTTTGTGTATAGCAGTGCAGAGTGTTTTCCTGTGAATGAGGTGAAGTGTATGTAGCAGACCTATGTGGGTATGTGAAAAGATGTAACAGTGTGCTTGTGTGTGACCAACAGGGAATAAATTTTTTGTAAAATATATTTTCTTTTTTTTTGATACTAAATCTGTGGTGCGTCTATAGTCTGATAAATATAGTAATTACATAATGTTATATTACTTCTAGAAATATGCATAGTAATTCGGAAAGTAAATAGTAATAGGGCAAAAGGGAAAGTAATCAGGGTGCCTAGTGTGTTGGAGGCGCCAACATGTCACTACTTTTTATAGGGAATTTAGGTAGTAATCATAATCAACCTTTACTCCGGATAGCTCCGCTCTGGTAACTTACTGTATAATGTGCACAAACGTTTGGTCTACTTCACTTTACATTTTTTTTGTTATTGTGTTCGGAGACAGAGTAGTTTCTTTTTATAAAACTGGCACATTGTCACCATGTGTGGCAAAGTAAACATTGTATAATTATTCACTATATTTGGTACACACACCGACCAGAAATTATTTCCTTCCTTTCCTTCCATACTTGAATCATATTGGATATTTGGCACAAACTTCCAGACAACGCTTATCTTGGTTTCAATGTGCTAATTAGAAATACATAAGATATTAAGCATTGTAAAGAACTGATCTGCCAGAGATACTGCTAATGACCATAGTAGCCATATTGTATCTAAAATGTGTTCCTTTGAAAAAAAGTCTACCACTTAAAAACTGTGCCCCTATCGAGAAGACAGTTGCCATATGTAGACTTGTAACTTTTAAAGGGTTTTCCCACAAAGGCAAGTTAGGCCCTATACACGATAGGGCCTAACTTGCTGATCATGAAGGTCTTAGTGCTGAGACCCTGCACATGGCGAGAACGAGGGGTCCGACCGACCCCTCGCCGCTCCTCAGACTAATGAAGCAGACGGCCAAGCATGACCTTCTGCTCCATTAATCTCTATGGAGACTGACGGAGATCGATGAGCGCGGCTCTTGGCAATTTCCGTCAGCCCCATTGAGATTAAGGAGCAGAATGATCAACTCGGCCATCAGCTCCATTAGTTCTGAGGACGCGTGGGGCTCGGTGGACCCCTCTTCTTGCGATCTGTGAGGGAACTCCACGAGACCCCCAATCGGATTCAGTCAAGTTAGGCCTCTGTCCCTGGATAGAGCCTAACTTGCCTCATGTGACAACCTGCCATTGTGAATAACCCACCCAAATAAATATCCATAAAACTATGATTAAAAAGCATAAATCATACAAAGGTTTCCTTTCCATGGGGCAATATTCAAAAAATCTTGTAACCGATATGCAACCTCCTGATAGAGTCCATGTTTATTAATGGGACCTTTGCATATTAATTTTACTTATTTGCCGCCTCCTATTCCTGATTGACAGGTTCTCACTGCTATGACAATGCTGCTGTTATGGAACAGTTACTTAGGAACCTTCAGCCATGTTGTTTCAACTACAGATGCTTTACTTTTATTAGGGGTGTTTCAAATGTTGTTTCAAAGTTGCACCCAGTGCCTTTGTTTGGAGAGAACTATGTCATCATTGAATACCGTGTCCATGGACCAGGTGATGTCTTTTAAGTGTCCTTTACCCAGCAAGATTTGCTTTACCCCAGGTAAGATCCTCCACTCATATATGGCCTGACAACATGAAATCCAGCTGGAGGAAAAGGGGCGTATGAAGTTCCATTGAGGCATGCTGTGTTTTATTGTGATCAGATACATACATGTGGTGTAGATGTTAATGTTACTGGCAACGAAGAACCCTTATGACATCAACTGGTCACATGACATAAGTGCTAAATAGTATGGAGGCATAAGTATGGGAAAGAGTTAGATTGGAGAAGCCAGCCGAGGCCAAGATATGCCCTGGTGAGTGCAAGGTATGATAAATTTGATTTTAACGAAGGTGTGAGGGAAAAGATTTTAGCTAACAAAACCATGGGTGGCATGTATTCTATATATGGCTCTGATGGGAACATGTGAACGTTAGGTGGATATTTTTGCCCTAAGTTTGCCCTACGTATATAAAGTTTTGTTTGCCTTACAACCAGCCACTAGGCCAATTAACAACATTAATTGAAAATGAAAGAGTGATACAGTGTAATGGAAATATACCATCAAAATCTCCAAGCCGTTGTGTGTTTCCTGAGGCCTCTAATAAGTGACCTTTGGGTCTGCCAACTATGACCTATAGGCCCAGCCAGAGGTTCTTGACACGTGGTATTTTGCACTGCTAACGCATGTGCCTTATTTATGTGAGGTAAGTACAGAAACTAATTTTGTATTATAAAAGATGGGCCAGATTTTCCCCCACTTTTTTCACAACTCATTTATAAAAATTGCTTGTGAGGGCAAAGGAAACCTCCATTTGTGCACACTTAGCAAGTTACAATGCTAGAAATAGTCTTTGTCCCAGTGCCAAGGCCCCATTCCATACCCAGAATTGGGGCATTTGGTAGTAGCAGTACATAAATTTATTTGCATCATCACCAGGAACTGTAAGTACACCAGGCCAGGCAGGTATACACAGTTAATGACAAAAAGAAAAAAGTTTTTTTCAGCTCACCCATTTCTTGTACACGTGTTTGAGAGCGTGTGTCGACAAAACTGGAGCCGATCAGTGCATTATTCATAGGAAAAGTAGGTGAATCCAGCAAGCCCGAGGCAAAAATATTATTAATCATAAGTATAAAACTTAGTTTTTTATTCATCCTTTAAAAAGTATGTTAAAATTAGTACCTGGTGATGACAAAACCTGACGCGTTTCGAACTAATGCTGTCTTAATCATATGTCTAAATATACACAGTTAATGCTAGAAAATGATAATGGTATAAATACGCTAAATTAGTGTTGTAACAACATTCGAGGTGTATTCAGTTGTGAATCATGTGCTGGTTTGATAATTATATTGCAGAAAAAAATCCTAAAGTTACAGAAATATATACGTAAAGGAACTATAATTGAAATAGTTAAAGCCAACAAACACATAAAAAGTCGTTACAATAGATTGTATAATAAGCTTAAGATGCACTCTGATGTTCATAATGATTTTTATATAAATTGGTTTGTATGTGATTTCCCCTTTCAAAACAAAACAGGACTGATGCAATTATGGGGCACATTTACTACCCGTCAGTTCGCGATCAAAGCTGCGCGTTCTCCAATGAGATTCGGGTCTGCCAGATTCACTAAGGTCCATCGCCCCAATATCCAACAGGTTGTCGCTGCGTGCAACCGAGGGTCCGCCGGAGTTCACCTTCTCCATCCCAGCTTGCATGTGAGTTGTGATCTTGCGACGCGAATTCGTTCTTTAAAAATTTGCGGTCTCTTTCCGAATTAGTGGTGTTGTCCGGCGACCACAGCCGACCACCAATTTCTGGTCCTGAAAGCCAGCGCCACAATCTATCGCGTGTCGCCAAAATCCTGGGGCAATTCGGCCATAAATACGTAAATCCTCGGTAACCCACAAAAGTGCGCGATTCAGACCCTTAGAAAAGTAGCCACCCAATCCTCCTCAGCAGCAGTGAAATAGGCAGAGACTAACTCTTCCTGAGTTTTGCCTCCAAAGTGATTCAGTTAAAAGCTGACCCTCACTGCCTGGTCTGTAGTCATAAACAGCCAGGTCCTGCCGATTCCCAGACCTTAATCCATCAAGCACATTTGGGACAATGGGGAACATTAGTTAACCTGCCACATAGAGTAGCACAATAAGTGCATGTCGCGACGTAATTACTCCGCAATTCACCTAAATTGGTGTGCCGATATGCTCGGGGGGGGGTGTCCGCAGAGTCACCACTTTAGTGGTTGCATGTGAGTGCTTGGCTTGGCCACCAATGTCAAATGGCTCCTTGTGCTCGGTCCAAATCAGTTTGGATGTTCCGACAGCATCCACCTAATTGTGAGCACAAACATGCTTAGCGTCTCGAGCGCCGATATACGGACCTGAGCTGAGCCGGTTTCAGCTCAAGATCTGAGCCGACCCGCATCAGGGAAAGACGGCGTGCCGGCTGTAACTAATAGCGACCACCATGTAACACCGCGATCCGAGTTATTCAATAAAAAATAAAGTCATAACACTAAAAAATGCCCCAAACCCCCAAACATATAAAGAGACATATAACTAAAAAAAAAGTCTAAATCATACACGAAACTCCACATATATAGTATCACCGGGCGTCCTAACAACCTAAATAAAGTAAAGTCATTATTGAACCCGCACGATAAAACGCATCGTTAAAAAACAACTGATAAAAAACCCTCCAAAAATTATGATTTTTTACCTTAATCCCACAAAAAGTGAGCTATAAATGTGATCAAAACCATTGCTACTGCGACATGATACTGGTCAAAGTACAACAATTGGGGCCGCAAAACACAAGCCATCAACCAGCTCGTAGCCAAAAAAATTAACAATGTTATGCCACTTTGGAAGCGGCAATACATAAATGATAATTTTTCCTCCACAATTAGGGTTTTGTTTGTACAATTTTGTAAAAAACGTAAAGAAAATATATTTATTTCTGGTATCCCCGTATGTATAGACCCATAGAATAAAGTATAACATGATTTATTAGTTCACGTGTAACACCACAAAAAAAAGAAGAAGAAATCCAGTACAGACTTGAGCTTTTCTCTTGTCCTTGTCCTCAAAAAACTTGTTCCTAAATTTTCAACAATAGGTGATACACACCCAAAATGGGTAAATATGAAAAAGCATTCTCATCCCGTCAAAAACAAATGGCACACTGGCCCCAATACCAGAAAAAGCTGCAAACTTTTATATCCTACAAATGACCAATGAGTGAAACTAAAATCCTGGCAGCTGTCAGCGCCCCTCCTTCCTTCTGCACCTCGCGTGCCCCCATAAACAAGTAACGGCCACATGTGGGGGGTTTTGTACTCAGGGAAATTGCAGACACAACATTTGTAGGTGGGTTTTCTCTCTTTTATCTTTTGGAAATGTGTAAAGTTTTAGGTCTCAAAATTAAGTAATAAGTGGAACAATTGACATTCTCAAATTTCACCTCCATTTTGATTCAATTACTATGAGATTCTCAAGGGGTTAACATACTTCGTACAAGCTTTCTGATAGTTTTGAGGGGTGCAGATTTGAAACATGGGTTGGTATATGGGTGGGTTTTGATGCTAAATATGTAAAATTTCATTCCCAAAACTTTATTTATCCCAAAATAGTCAATTCTTAAATCCGGAAAGAAAAATCGATTTCTATTTGCAAGCCGCGTGGGACACAAAATAAATTATCCAACATTTCAGAAAATATGAAAATGTAAAGTAGACAAACTGGGAATGTTATTCAGGCAACTTATTTAGCTGTAAATCGATCTGCCTTGAAACCAACTGATTTGATTTCGAAAATGGCAATATTTTGCCAAAACATTTATCATATTTTCTTTTTTTTTGTAAATAATGCAAATTATCTGCCAGAATTTACCACTAAATAAGATACACAACATGTGGGGAACAAACATCTCGAAATCGCCTTTGATAAGTCCAGTGTTCAAAGTTATAACCGATATAAAGAATACGCAAGTCAGAATCCAAAAATTATAGGGGCGTAGCCTTAAGTACAAATAGCTGCTTCCTTAAGGGGTTAAAAAGGACCTGTCACCCCAAAATAGCAAGCATACTACGTTAACCGCTAGTATGCCACCCCATTTTTTGATAGTGATAAACTACAAGTTTATGGAGCCCTAACATACAGCTAGGCAGACACTACCGCAATTCCTAATAGGAACGCAGAAGAAAGTTAACCAGCAGTTGTTGGCGAATTCATTAGGGGCGAACTAGGAGGAGCCCTAATCGTATATCAGTCTCAGTGCGTTTTTTGGGTGAAAGTACCCCTTTCGAAATTATAATGATATATTCAGTCCTCCTAATTAATTTTATATTGTTCCTTGATAATGAAGATGTATATATATAATATATATATATATATATTATATATATATTATATATATAATATTCTCCAACTTTTAATAGTAAAGGCTTGGACACCTTTATCGGTCCTGATCTCTAGTGTCATGGATACAGAACAGAAGACTGATTTCACAACAAACTACTAAATAATGATATTGGTAGAAACAAATAAGGACTAAGAGAGCGACAGCCTCGTCAGAGCTTGATGGCTCGGATCGAGCATTAGCGTACTCGAAACTGCTCGTTGCAATCGGACGATACTTCGCCCTCTCGAGAAATGGCAGCTCCCCGCCGTTTTGCTTTTGGCGGCCAGAAACAGAGCCATCACAGCCGGATGAGCACTCTGCACTACACCCAGCATGACGTGGTATCTTACACTTCGATAGCAGTGGTTGGGTGCCAGATCAGGTGACCCTGGATAGACTAGCTCGCTGGCCCTCGCTGCTCGATCATTCGGTGTCTTCTGGATGCGCTAAGAGCGAGCTGCTGCTGCAGGGAAAGCGTTAGGGTGTTCGATTAGCTTCTTTTAGGCAGGAGTTGATTCGCCAAGAAACCCACAGCCCTTCTTAGGGCTCAAAAAAACGTTCCGACTTTTTTTTTTTTTATTTGCATCTAGTACCATTTTGTAGGAATTAGCAGGGACTTGCTACGTTGTTTTAGCTCTAGTGCATCACATATCCCCCACCTCAAACCCAAAGTTGGGAAAATTTAGTAGGTTGGATTTCATTAGGCACAGTCCTGCCATTTTCTCCTTTTTTATGTTACGTTTGTTGTTTAATACTCAGGGTCATCTCACTGGCATATTATTGTGCTTTTCATACTTGGCTAGAAATATCCATAGAGAATCCCAACGGCTTACGCCTACATAGCGTTATATATTTGATTTCTGGTTGATCTGCTGTGGCGTTACTTGCCTGCAGTGCATCTACTAGCCAATTGTGATCAATTTGTAGTGAACTTGCCGCCCCGCTGTGTTTTGCCGCTTAGTGACGCCATAATCCATTGCAAAGACCGAGTGGGGAAAATTTAGTAGGGGTTGGATTTCAATTCACAGGCTGGCCATTTGTCCTTTGTTATTTTACGTTTATTTGTTTACTACTCAGCGTCATCTCATCGGCATAGATTGTTCTTTCATAACTTGAGCTATAAATAGCATAGATATCCAACGGCTTACGCCTACATAGCGTTATATATTTGATTTTCTGTTTGATCTTCTGGGTTGCTTTACTTGCTGCGTGCACTACTAGCCAATTGTGAGGCAATTTGTAGTGAACCTTGCGACCGCGTGGTTTTGCCTTAGTGACGCACATATCCATTGCAAAGACCGAATTGGGAAAATTTATAGGGTTGGTTTTCAATTAGGCCCACAGTCTGCCATTGTCCTTTTTTATTTTCGTTTATTTATTTTGGTTAATCATGCTGAAATGTTGCTTAAAGGAAATCAGCCACTTATCAAAACAGAAAAAAAATCCTACAAGATACTCCCCTCCCTCTCCCCCTGATGTTGATCCCTCACTGTCCGTAGCGTAGTTTGACACATGGGATTACCTAAAAAAGAAACTTACAATTAGCAGCCCTAAGCTCTGGACATCTGTCCTAATTATGCACTCCTCTGTCCTCCCCTCTCCATGCTGGGAGCATGGGAGAGCAAGGTGACGTCACGCAGAGTAATGAATCACGCCCTTCGTGGGATGTTAGCTCCCAGCACACAAAGGATGCAAATTAGCAGCCGGAGCACGGAACATCTGTCCCTGTGCCCAATGCTGCTAATTTATCAGTTTATTAGGTGATAGCTTAGTGACAGACAGTGCCGGGTATAACATGAAGAGGAGCAGAGGTGAGTATTTCTAGTTTTTTTTTTTATGTTTTGCATGTGGTTGATTTCTTTTAATTCCTCGTGTTCATTTCTAGGACAAAGTGTGCTTTACACCGTTGAAGTAACCTCAAGTTTTTCTTTTGGAGACATAGCTAGAGTTCCGGGTGGATGCAGCTAAATTTATAGCGAAGAGTAACTGTAGATTGACAAACTATTGAAGTGAATAGGAGCCACCACAGTAGTTGGAACTACAGATCACGGAGCCATCCATTGGGCAGGACATGAAAGCTGATCAGTGTGGGATCCAGTGTTGGTCTCCAGTGATCAGATATTGATGGCCAATACTGAGTATATGCCTCCAAATTTCCATGTAAAAGCAGCTGATCTAATCCATACAACAGCTCAGGGTGAGGGGAGGTATTACAAAGTGCTGGAAACTTTCTTATTTTTTTTCATTCCACATAATTAAATACTTAAAAAAATGTATTAAATGACCTAATATAGAATGGAATGTTATTTGATAATTCTTAGAATCTTAGAAGCATGCTGAAATGTTGCTTAAAGGAAATCAGCCACTTACAAAACAGAAAAAAACTACAAGTACTCCCCTCCATCTCCCCTTGATGTTGATCCCTCACTGTCCGTGGTAGTGTTTGACACATGGGATTACCTAAAAAAGAAACTTACAATTAGCAGCCCTAAGCTCTGGACATCTGTCCTAATTATGCACTCCTCTGTCCTCCCCTCTCCATGCTGGGAGCATGGGAGAGCAAGGTGACGTCACGCAGAGTAATGAATCACGCCCTTCGTGGGATGTTAGCTCCCAGCACACAAAGGATGCAAATTAGCAGCCGGAGCACGGAACATCTGTCCCTGTGCCCAATGCTGCTAATTTATCAGTTTATTAGGTGATAGCTTAGTGACAGACAGTGCCGGGTATAACATGAAGAGGAGCAGAGGTGAGTATTTCTAGTTTTTTTTTTTATGTTTTGCATGTGGTTGATTTCTTTTAATTCCTCGTGTTCATTTCTAGGACAAAGTGTGCTTTACACCGTTGAAGTAACCTCAAGTTTTTCTTTTGGAGACAATAGCTAGAGTTCAGGGTGGATGCAGCTAAATTTATAGCGAAGAGTAACTGTAGATTGACAAATATGAAGTGAATAGGAGCCACCACAGTAGTTGGAACTACAGATCACGGAGCCATCCATGGGCAGGACATGAAAGCTGATCAGTGTGGGATCCAGTGTTGGTCTCCAGTGATCAGATATTGATGGCCAATACTGAGTATATGCCTCCAAATTTCCATGTAAAAGCAGCTGATCTAATCCATACAACAGCTCAGGGTGAGGGATTACAAAGTGCTGGAAACTTTCTTATTTTTTTTCATTCCACATAATTAAAACTTAAAAAAAGTATTAAAGGAGCTAATATAGAATGGAATGTTATTTGATAATTCTTAGAATCTTAGAAGTCAGTAAGCTACATTAAGTCTCAATGACAACATCACCTTTCCCCCACTTCTGGAACAATACAAATACCACAATGACAAACCTAATGAGCATTACTTCCAGATCTGAACAATAGATTAACTGGGCGTAAAGGTGCCGAACCTGCAGCTGCGGTGGTATTAAGCTGCTTAACTCTGGAGACTAGCCTTCATCTGCTTTGCGTATCAGGAGGTTTAAGGTAGTGGGAGAACACAAGAGCATTTCCCAACGGGACACATGTTCCCTGTCATGTCCGTTAGCTATTCCCTGATTGATGTTCTGTGCTATGACATTTTTAGGTGTTTTTGGATCTTGAAATAGCTTCATATTTTCCTCCATTTTGACTATTTGCTGACTGATGTTTAATTACTAGAGCCGTTTAGCAAATGAAAGAGTTATGTGGGGTGATGACCAGGCTGGTTTGTGAATGGAGAGTATGATAATCCGGTCTGTAACACTGGTAGTAGGACAGTTCCCCCGAATAAAGAGCTTTGCTTTGTTGGTCAGTAGAAAATGTCAGAAACTGACCAGTGAAAATAAATGCTGATGCCTTCTGTGGATTGCAGCCAGTTCAGTGACTAAATTTCCAGACGTAAAAAATGTTACTGGAAGTTTCAATCCAACTCTGTTAAAATAATCAAAGTTTTATGATTCTACCAATTGTAATATACTACAAAAAAGTGCAGGATTCACCTAAAAATAAGACCAGGTCTCATTGCAATGGATATAGGACACTAACACTCAAATTCCACATGGCTATACTAACCCAAACTTATAGCACAATAATGGTCTATTCTGCTGTAATCACACTGCAGGATAGCAAGATCTGATTTAGCAACCCAAACTTTTTGCAATGTTATGATGGGACATTGCAATTCGATGACTCTGATTCATGGCTGTGCTTTTAAAGGGGTATTCCCACGAAGACATGTTTCTTATACACTCACCGGCCACTTTATTAGGTACACCTGTCCAACTGCTAGTTAATTTCTAATCAGCCAATCACATGGCGGCAACTCAGTGCATTTAGGCATGTAGACATGGTCAAGACAATCTCCTGCAGTTCAAACCGAGCATCAGTATGGGGAAGAAAGGTGATTTGATGCCTTTGAACGTGGCATGGTTGTTGGTGCCAGAAGGGCTGGTCTGAATATTTCAGAAACTGCTGATCTACTGGGATTTTCATGCACAACCATCTCTAGGGTTTACAGAGAATGGTCCGAAAAAGAAAAAACATCCAGTGAGCAGCAGTTCTGTGGGCGGAAATGCCTTGTTGATGCCAGAGGTCAGAGGAGAATGGGCAGACTGGTTCGAGCTGATAGAAAGGCAACAGTGACTCAAATCGCCACCCGTTACAACCAAGGTAGGCAGAAGAGCATCTCTGAACACACAGTACGTCGAACTTTGAGGCAGATGGGCTACAGCAGCAGAAGATCACACCGGGTGCCACTCCTTTCAGTTAAGAACAGGAAACTGAGGCTACAATTTGCACAAGCTCATCGAAATTGGACAGTAGAAGATTGGAAAAACGTTGTCTGGTCTGATGAGTCTCGATTTCTGCTGCGACATTTGGATGGTAGGGTCAGAATTTGGCGTCAACAACATGAAAGCATGGATCCATCCTGCCTTGTATCAACGGTTCAGGCTGGTGGTGGTGGTGTCTTGGTGTGGGGAATATTTTCTTGGCATTCTTTGGGCCCCTTGGTACCAATTGAGCATCGTTGCAACGCCACGGCCTACCTGAGTATTGTTGCTGACCATGTCCATCCCTTTATGACCACATATGTACCCAACATCTGATGGCTGCTTTCAGCAGGATAATGCACCATATCATAAAGCTGGAATCATCTCAGACTGGTTTCTTGAACATGACAATGAGTTCACTGCACTCAAATGGCCTCCACAGTCACCAGATCTCAATCCAATAGAGCATCTTTGGGATGTGGTGGAACGGGAGACTCGCATCATGGATGTGCAGCCGACAAATCTGCGGCAACTGTGTGATGCCATCATGTCAATATGGACCAAAATCTCTGAGGAATGCTTCCAGCACCTTGTTGAATCTATGCCACGAAGAATTGAGGCAGTTCTGAGAGCAAAAGGGGGTCCAACCCGTTACTAGCACGATGTGCCTAATAAAGTGGCCGGTGAGTGTATGTACTGAGGATAACAAAATAACACATTCTTTAATTCACTGTTATTTACAAAAATGCAGCATTTCACTAATATAATTACAACCTGTCTCTATCAGTCCTGCTGGACACAATTTCAGTTGCCCCTAGACACGACCCTGTAACTTCTGACTTAGGGTTGGGTGGCAGCCATCTTGGTTTCCTGTGTGAGATCGTGCAGATGAGATTTCTGTCTGTCTCTGCTGATCCTGTAGCCCCGACCCCTGCATGGAGCTCACAGACACTCATTGATCACTTCCTGACAGCACATGGTGAGCAGAGAGGAGCTGCAAACTACAAGGAGATAAGTGATCCAGGGGAAGGGGGAGGCAGGCACATATCTGTGAGATGTAGCAGAGCTCACAGTGTAACAGTGTAAAAGTCTGTCAGCCTCTGTCTGTCAGTCTCTGTGTAATCTCATGCATCTCTGATCTGTCTCATCTCTTTCTATGTGTCAGTGTGTTAGTGCAATGTCAGAAGCCAGATGAAAGTGTATATACGCCTGTACCCTGATAATGTAACCACATTGTCACCCCACTGAACTAGATGGAGCATAATGTGTCTGCTAAGAGAGGCCCTGCCTACACCCTGGGATTTTATACTGAGTTGCCAGGGTAGTGATAGGAGCTAAAACAGCAATAACACTGAGTAAAATTGTAAAGTAAGAGGTTAAAATGATCTTTATCACTAGGGGATTGAAATGGGAGAATTTTCTTTTGTGGGAAAACCCCTTTAAGTGCTGTAAACTTTGCCCTATAAAGTTATTGCTTTACTTATGGCACAATAAGGGCCTATGCTGCTGTAATTAGACTTCAGGAGTCTAGAATGTTATATTAGTTACCTATATATATTAGATCAAGTTTACTCCTTACAGATTGAAGAATCATTTCTCTCTTCCTTTAAAGCCAACCTGGCCAGTATTCCAGACTATTTTATGACCAAATCTGTGTGCAATGTTACAATGGGACATAACATTTCCATAACTCTGTTAAGGGCCACCATCAAGGCCGTACTTTGGAACTCTTGTCAGGGGCCACTGCCTTCAATAAGGAAAAGGTGTCCAGCATGTCCGTCCCTTGGGTACAATCTGTCCCCTAATAAGAATGAGCATGCCCCTTCTGGGATGATAACTGTTCAAATAATTTCTCATTTTTATGGTCCTAAAGATAAATTGATCACATGATCCGAAACAGAGAAGATCAAGCAAAGAGCTCCAAGTTATTGTAGAATGTGGTCATAAGGGTTATATTACATCACCACAGGGGCAACGAAATGTAAATTGTGTCTATTGAATCCATGTTATCAATGTGTTATATTATGGATATTCTCATGTGGACATTCACATTTAAAGGAAACCTACCATCTGAGATATACCTAATACGATAGATCTGATGGAAACTTACTTTATAGTGCCCCATTCCCATCCTTTTTTGTTTAAACTTTTGATCTAGCAGAACCTTGTAAAAATCCTATCTTTTATTTATGCAAATTTTCTCTAGAGGCTACTTCTAGATTGAAAGTTAAAAAGAAAATGATCGGGCTGGGGTATTATAAACCAACCTACCATCAGATCTACTTTATTAGGTAGATCCTAGATGGTAGATTTCCTTCAATGCATCTTAAATTGCATGTTCTTAAAAAAAATTACTTGTGTGATGATAATTTCCAATAAATGTAGTCATGTTATTCATTAGAAACAGATTAGTTGACCTTGGATACGACAAGGACTATTGGGCCTTGCCTTACTACCTGGATTCAGTGTTCATCATCACAGGATAGCTGTGGGTCATCCAGTAACTCCCGGACATTTCATTTGCAAAAAACAATCTATTTCTTTGCACAATTATCCTGCATCAGGGTCGTATCCAAGGACAACTGTTTTCCGGGACCATATGACTACATTTCGCAGAAATTATGTTCACATAGGTAATTTTTTAAGATAATATCCAGTGATGAAATGTAAATATATAGCAGTGGATTTAAATTAAATGTCCAGATGAGAATACCCCTTTCAAGTCTTTGAGAATAAAAACAATTACTTGTATCTGCTTTCCACAGTAGCTTAGCCATAATGTCAGATGACCTTGGTATTTACTTAGAATTCCCAACTAATATATTTGAATGATATTATTATTTGATTTATATTAAAATAAGTTAAAAAGCTTTCAGCATAAACACCCAACAAAGACTAATAGGGGGCTGTTTTGATTGAAGTAGTGTGGAAAATTCCTCATGTTAGTTACGAGCTGTACTTATATCTGACATAACCATAGGTGTCTTATCAATACCTCAATCAATTCTTTAATAAAATACTCATATATATACCACATAATACCACAAATACAGATTAGATAATACTGCCAAATAGTGACAAAACAAAACTGCTGAAATAACCAGGTAACCCCATGGTAGATGTTTATACTCACCTCCCAGTCCCGTCCGATCACCAATAACCTTCTTTTATAACGGCGGCTGAATTTTATAGAAAAAAGTTTATAAATTATGCAAATGAGTCTGAGGTTCTCTACTGAGCACCTTGTGGCTCCGTTGATAAGTCATTTCTGCACGCCCCCCTTAGCTGATTCGCACGCCCAAACTATGCTAAGAGTGCCTGGTCATAGCATTATCTCACTACATTCTGCTGTGATCACGCATAGAGGGAGAACCTGTGACATCATAGGGCAGTGATGATGAACCTTTTAGAGCCTGAGTGCCAAACTTCAACCAAAAGCCACTTATTTATTGCAAAGTGCCAGCACAGCAATTTAAGCAGTAATTTATTTCTCCTTGTTCTTTGACAACTTTCAATCCTTCAGCCTCCTAAAGACACCAATGCAGTTGAAAGAAGGAAGGCAAATTCGTCTATCATTGTAGGAAGATTCTGTAGGAAGATTCTTTGAGTCAAGTCTGGTGAACTTCATGCTGAGATGATGGCCTGGGTGCCCACAGAGAAAGCTCCGAGTGCCGCCTCTGGCACCCGTGCCATAGGTTCGCCACCACTGTCATAGGGTCTCTTAGCATAGTGTGGGCATGCCAATCGGTCAAGGGGCGTGCATAAATTACCTATCGGCGGAGCCATGTGCCTCATGCTCATTTGCATAGTTTACAAAGCTTTTTTTCTATGAAATTCGGTTGTTCTAATGGTAGATGCCCTTTAAATACCCCCTTAATTCCCATATAGTAAAGGAAATCTAACAAGGTGAAACAGTCTGAATCTGATATCTTCAGTTTCCCTTCAATCTCTGTAGTGGGCTTATAGATCTGTGCAGAGATGGCAGCAGAGAGCTGTTTGGTTGTGACCTACCAAATCGCTTCTTTTCGGTGACAGTAAAGTAGCCCTCTGCCCACCACAGTAGAGTGTTTCCTACAGATATACAATCCTCTTTTCTGCATAATGATGGCAATATTTTTAGTAACTTCTTAAGCGTAATATCCATTGATAGATTCAGTTTGGTGCATTTTGAGGTCAGGATTTTTTTTTAATGGATTTTTAAGCCCAAATCAAAACACGACGGCTGGTGACTACGACACACACTGAGCTGTCACTGGCGATGCTTTGATCATTGTGCCAGTCTTGTTATGAATTAGTGTAATGACTTACAAGCCATTTTGCTTAGTGTTACATCTAGGAAGGTAGAGGGGATGTGAGATTAATTTCCAAGCCTTCATTGGCCTTACATTCCTTTCCCACTGTGAGGATCTCTGTCTGGAGCATTAATCTCTGCGGGAATGCGGGGCTTAAGTAGCGCTCATTAGAGCATAGACTACAAAGTCATCATAATGTCACCGAGTCAGTGCCAGGTCTGCGGCAGAACTCTAACTAGTGAACAACTAGAGAACAGTATAAAAACCCCAAGTGCAGACATCACATGCAATACTGTACTTGCTTGGAGCAGTATTTATCAGCAAAGCAGGATAAAACATAGGTGATATAGGTGGCTGTTTAAGGCACCCTAAAATAGGTTGTCCCAAGACAGTGGTGACAAACCCATGGTATGGGTGGTAGAAGCAGCACCAAGGCAGTTGCCCTAGCATAGAGTTTACCAGACAGTATTCAAGGTATCCTCCCACAATCCTTGGTAACCCAGAACATAATGGGGCACATTTACTTACCCGGTCCTGCGCGATCCCCGCTGTGCGTTGTCAGACGAGAATGAACTTTGCCGCGATTCACAAAGAGCATGCGCCCGATTTCCTGCATCTGCATCTGCTTCTTCTTCCTGGTGTATGTAAGTGTATTGTCTTGCAACACAATTTTAAAGTTAAATCGCTCAGTCTGATCGTCTGACGGCCTGCCCCCCAATTTCTGTTGCATAAAAGTCGTCGCGATTCCGCCAAGATCCGATCGCGTGCGACACAATCCCCTACTAAATAGCTGTTACAGCGGCGCAAATCCCCAAAATTTTGAAAAGCCGACGAAAGTACAATGCGCAGGATCCTTAGTAAATAAGCCCCATCGTGCTCAGCGGTATTTTAACAAACACATTCTTGGGTGCCTGAGACTGCAGGAGGACCAAGGAGGTGTGGACAGGGTTAAATTATTATTGGAGAACCCTTCAATTCCTCCTGTAAACTGGGACACTGAACCGATGCTACAATGATAATCCAAATCTCCCCTCCTTCTTTCAACGTATTGGTGTCCTCAGGATGCTCATACGATTTAAAGTTGAGGCAGTGCTGTTAAAAGTAAGTTACTGTTGGCACTTTACGGTAAATGCATCGGAAGAAGTATATGAATATAGAAGACATATACGTGATGCTCAGAGAACCTAGTAGGACAATTATAGACTTAGTCACCCACGTTGATAGAAATGAGGTAAGACCTAAGAAAGCTAACCCAGAGATCTATTAGGGAATGATAAGAAAACTTCCCCATACCTGTATGTATGTGGAAAAAGAAAACTGCATTAAAAAACCTTATCAGCTACAATAAACTAGCGTCTTGTAAGCACAATTCCTCCTGTAACACCTGACCAAAAAGTAAGTGCATATTTGGCAGAGATTTGCATATTTTTTGATCGGGTCGGTATATGGCTCCCAGCCACAGTACTATGTTGTGTCTGTCACAAGCCAGATTTATTTTTGATTCCAGGTTGTAGATAAGGACCTTCCATTTCATAAACTGTATCTAAAGTAGTTACCTAGCAATAAAGCAGCTCAGGAATATTGTCCTAGTCCACGTTGTTTATAATGTGGGTAAAGATGGAGTAGCCTCGATCAGTTTTTTGTGGCCTTCACAAAAAGTTTACATTCTGGCTAAAAGGTAAAAAAATAACATCTTTCAGAGCTCTGACTATGTAGAAATGAAAGTATTCCAGGATTGCATCTCTCTATTCATAAAAATGAGTCTGTTCTACCGGAGTATGAGAGAATTCTCAGTTGGGATCTAATACAACAGACCTAGAAGACAACATCTTTTAGACAGGTTCACGAGTTATATTATAGACATCATTGAGTATATGCCTTGTATGTGCAATGATAACAACAAAGATTGCTAAGCAATAGCAATGTTCTACTGTAGGACAGGCCCCATGATCAGAACTATGGTGGACCTAATGAGCTCCAGTCCCACACAGATTACATATCATGCTACTTATAGATTCAACTTTTTTGTGATCTATACCTCTAATATTTGAGGTATAATGATTAAAGGGGTTTAAGAGATCTTAAAAGGTTGAAAAAGGCAGAAAAATGTAGTGAAGTGAAATAATAAAAAGTAACTTCACCTCTCAATGCCCCATTATTCTACCATTGATGGGTCTGTTTTGTCACTACCCATGTCTCACAATCAGAAAAAGGTTACTTCACCCATGGCCAATTTTGAAATATAAGACACACTTTTTAGCAAGATTATAAGGGCATGAGTCTGATATTCCATAGGTCAGGAGCATCCGGCACTGCCATATCCTCCTAAAGGCTGCACTGGAGAGTGAGTGAAGTGCTGAAAAAGCATTTCACCCAATGTCCAAAAAGAGCAGAGCCTCTGCACTGCTCTCTCCCAGCATCCCACAAGTATTTATGCAGTAACTACAATAATGTCAGAAGCATGTGACTGTTCATGTGTTTGTGTATAGCAGTGCAGAGTGTTTTCCTGTGAATGAGTGAGTGTATGTAGCAGACCTATGTGGGTATGTGAATGAATGGATGTAACAGTGTGCTTGTGTGTGACCAACAGGGAATTTAAATTTTTTGTAAAATATATTTTTCTTTTTTTTTGGATAACTAAATCTGTGGTGCATCTTATAGTCTGAAAATATAGTAATTACATAATGTTATATTACTTCTAGAAATATGCATAGTAATTCGGAAAGTAATAGTAATAGGGCAAAAGGGGAAAGTAATCAGGGTGCCTAGTGTTGGTGGAGGCGCCAACATGTCACTTTTTATAGGGAATTTAGGTAAGTAATCTTAACCTTTACTCCTGGATAGCTCCAGCTCTGGTAACTTACTGTATAATGTGCACAAACTTTTGGTCTACTTCACTTTTAACATTTTTTTTGTATTTGTGTTCGGAGACAGAGTAGTTTCTTTTTATAAAACTGGCACAGATGTCACCATTGTGGCAAAGTAAACATTGATAAATTATTCCTAATTTTGGTACACACCCGACCAGAAATTATTTCCTTCCTTTCCTTCCATACTTGAATGCAGTATTGGATTATTTGGCACAAAATTCCAGACAACGCTTATCTTGGTTTCAATGTCTAATTAGAAAATACATAAGATATTAAAGCATTGTAGAACTGAGCTGCCATGAGATACTGCTAAATTACCATATTATTGCCATATTGTATCTGATAATATGTGTTCCTTTGAAAAAAGTCTACCACTTAAAACTGTGCCCCTATCGAGAAGACAGTTGCCATATGTAAGACTTGTAACTTTTAAAGGGGTTTTCCCACAAAGGCAAGTTAGGCCCTATACACGGGATAGGGCCTAACTTGCTGATCAATGAAGGTCTTAGTGCTGAGACCCCTGCAGATTGCGAGAACGAGGGGTCCGACCGACCCCTCGCCGCTCCTCAGACTAATGAAGCAGACGGCCAAGCATGACCCTTCTGCTCCATTAATCTCTATGGAGATCTGACGGAGATCGATGAGCGCGGCTCTTGGCAATTTCCGTCAGCCCCATTGAGATTAATGGAGCAGAATGATCATACTCAGCCATCAGCTCCATTAGTCTGAGGAGCGGCGTGGGGTCGGTCGGACCCCTCGTTCTTGCGATCTGTGAGGGACTCAGCACTGAGACCCCCACTGATCAGCAAGTTAGGCTCTGTCCTCTGGATAGAGCCTAACTTGCCTTCATGGGAAAACCTGCCATTTGAATTAACCCACCCAAAATAAATATTCCATAAAAACTATGATTAAAAAGCATAAATCCATAAAAGGTTCCTTTCCATGGCTGCAATATTAAAAAATCTTGTAAACCGGTATGCAACTCTCCTGATGAGAGTCCATTGTTATTAATGGGATCTTGCATATTAAATTTTACTTACTTTGCCCTGCCTCCTTATTCCTGATTGACAGGTCTCACTGCTAGGACATGCTGCTGTATGGAACTAGTACTTAGGAACCTTCAGCCAATGTTCAACTACAGATCTTTACTTATTATTAGGGGTTGTTTCAAATGTTGTTTCAAAGTTGCACCCAGTGCCTTGTTTGAGAGAGAACTATGTTACATCATTGAGCACTCCGTGTCATGTGACCAGGGTGATGTCTTTTAAGGTCCTTTACCCAGCAAGATTTGCTTTACCCAGTAAGATCCAACTCATATATGTACCTGATCACATGAAATCACAGCATGGAGGATAAAGGGGCGTAGAAGTCCATGGAGGCATGCTGTGATTTTATGTGATCAGATACATACATGGGGTAGATGTTAATGTTACTGGGCAAAGAACCCTATATGACATCAAACTGGTCACATGACATAAAGTGCTAAATAGTATGGAGTCATAGAGTATGGGAAAGAGTAGATTGGAGAAGCCAGCCGAGCAAGATATGCCCCTGTGATTGCAGGTATGATAAATTTGATTTTACGAAGATGTGAGGGAAAGATTTTTAGCTAAAATAAGGGTGGCATTTACTTAATATGGCTCTATGGGAACTTGAAGTTAGGGTGGAATATTTTTGCCCTAAGTTTTGCCCTAATATAAGTTTTGCCCTTACAAGCCAGCACTAGGCCAATTATACAACAATTATTAGAAAATGAAAGAGTGATACAGTTTAATGGAAATCTACCATCAAAATCTATCATGAGCCGTGTGTTGTTTCCTGAGGCCTAATAATGACCTTTGGGTCTGCCAACTATGGACCTATAAGGCCCAGCCAGAGGTCTTGACACTTGGTATTGCACTGCTACAGCATGTGCCTTATTTATGATGAGGTAAGTACCAGAACTAATTTTGTATTATAAAAGATGGGCCAGAATTTTCCCCACTTTTTTCACAACTCATTTATAAAAATTGGTGAGGGCAAAGGAAAACCTCCATTTGTGCACACTTAGCCAAATTTACTATGCTAGAAATAGCTATTTGTCCAGTAGGCAGAGCTTATCCCCAGAATATGGGGCATTTGGTAGTAGCTATACATAAATTTATTTGCATCATCACCAGGAACTGTAAGACACCAGGCCAGGCAGGTATACACAGTTAATGACAAAAAGAGAAAAAGTTTTTTTCAGCTCACCCATTTCTTGTAGCCACGTGTTGAGAGCCGGTGCTCGGACAAACTGAGCCGATTCAGTGCATATTCATAGGAAAAGTAGGTGAATCCAGCAACCAGGCAAAAAATATATTAAATCATAAGTATAAAACTTAGTTTTTATTTCATCCTTTTAAAAAGTAGGTTAAAAAGGTACCATGGTGATGACAGAAACTGACGCGTTTCGAACTAAATGCTGTTCTTAATCATAGTCTAAATATACACAGTTAATGCTAGAAAATGTATAAAGGTATAAAATAGCTAAATAGGTGTAACACATGTCTGAGGATGTAATTACAGTTGTGAATCATGTGCTGGTTTGATAATTATATTGCAGAAAAAATCTAAAGTTACAGAAATTATATGACAGGTAACAGATAATTAAATAGTAAAGCACAAACACATAAAAGCTTACAAGAGATGTAATAATAAGCTTAAAGTGCAACTCTGATTTCATAATGATTTTTATCAAATTGTTGTATGTGATTTCCCCTTTCAAAACAAACAGACTGATGCCAATTATGGGGCACATTTACTTACCCGGTCCAGTCGCGATCAAGCTGCGCGTTCTCCAATGAGGATTCGGGTCTGCCAGGATTCACTAAGGTCCATGCGCCCAATATCCACCAGGTGTCGCTGCTGCACCGAGGTCCGCCGGAGTTCACCTTCTTCATCCCGGTGCATGTGAGTGCTGATCTTGCGACCGAAATTCGTTTTTAAATTTTGCGGTTTTTCCGAATTAGTCGGGTTGTCCGGCGACCACGCCCCCCAATTTCTGTCGCGTGAAAGCCAGCGCCACAAGCTGATCGCGTGCGCCAAAATCCTGGGGCAATTCGGCATAAATCGTAAATCCTCGGGAAACCCGACAAAAGTGCGCGATTCAGACCCTTAGAAAATGAGCCCAATCCTCCTCAGCAGCAGTGAAATAGGCAGAGACTAACCTCTTCCTGAGTTTGCCCTAAAGCTGAGTCAGTTAAAAGCTGCCCTCACTGCCTGGCTGTAGTATATCAGCAGTTCCTGCCGATTCCCCAGACCTTAATCCAATCAAGCACATTTGGGACACAATGGGGCACATTTAGTTAACCGCCCACTAGAGATCAACTAAAGTGCATTGTCCGACGATAATGTACTATACCGCAATTCACTAAGATTGTGTGCCCGATATTGCTCAGGTCCGACAGAGTTCACCATCTTTTTAGTGGTGCATGTGAGTGCTTGGGCTTGCAACACAATTCAAATGTGCTCCTGTGCTCGGTCCAAATCAGTTGGATGGTCCGACAGCACATCACCTAAATTGTGACGTAAACAGTGACTTAGCGCTCAGCGTCCGATATATCGGACGCTGAGCTGATGCCGGTTCAGCTCAAGATCTGAGCCGAACCGGCATCGGGAAAGACGGGGTGCCGGCTGTAACTAATAGCCGGCACCCCAGTGTAACACCCGCGATCGGAGTTATTCAATAAAAAAATAAAGTCCTAAACATATAAAGAGACATATAACTAAAAAAAAAGTCTAAATCATAACACAAACTCCACATATATAGTATCACCGCGTCCGTAACAACCCGTAGAATAAAAGTAAATCATTATTGAACCCGCACGATAAACGCCGTAAAAAAAAACTGTTATAAACCCTCCAAAAATTATGATTTTTACCTTTTCAATCCCACAAAAAATGCTATAAAATGTGATCAAAAAACCATATGTACTGCGACATGATACTGGTGCAAAGTACAACATGTCCCGCAAAAAACAAGCCATCAACCAGCTCCGTAGCCAAAAAAGTAACAATGTTATGCCACTTGGAAGACGGCAATACATAAATGATAGATTTTTCCCCACATTAGGGTTTTGTTTGACAAATTTAGTAAAACGTAAGAAAATATATTCATGTCTGGTATCCCCGTAATCGTATAGACCCATAGAATAAAGATAACATGATTATTAGTCTATACGGTGAACACCAAAAAAAAAGAAGTAAAAAATCCAGTACAGAATTGATGCTTTTCTACTCCTGTCCTCAAAAAACGTTCCTAAATTTTCAACAATAGGTGATACAAACCCCAAAATGGTAACATTGGAAAAAGCATCTCATCCCGCAAAAAAAATGGCATCACATGGCCCCAATAACGAAAAAGCGAAAATTTTATAGCCTACAAAAGGGACCAATGAGGAAACTAAAATCCTGGCAGCTGCAGCGCCCTCCTTCCCTTCTGCACCTCGCTGTGCCCCCATAACACAAGTAACGGCCACATGTGGGGGGTCTTTGTACTCAGGAGAAATTGCAGAACAAATTGTATGGTGGGTTTTCTCTTTTTATCTTTTGGAAATGTGTAAATTTTAGGGCTAAATGAACGTATAAGGGAACAATATGACCATTCTAAATTTCACCTCCATTTTGATTCAATTACTATGAAGATCTCAAGGGGTTAACAATCTTCGTAAAAGCTGTTTCTGATAGTTTGAGGGGTGCAGATTTGAAAATGGGTTGGTTATATAGGGGGTTTTGATGCTAAATATGTAAAATTTCATTCCAAACTGTATTTATCCCCAAAATAGTCAATTCTGAAAATCCGGAAAAGCGATATTCTATTTGCAAGCCGCGTGACATCAAAATAAATTATCCAGACATTTCAGAAATTATGAAAATGTAAAGTAGACAAATGGGAAATGTTATTCAGCAACTTATTTAGCTGGTAAATCGATCTGCCTGAAAACGCAATGATTTTGAATTTCGAAAATGGCAAATTTTTCCAAAAATTTATCATATTTTCTTTTTTTTTGTAAATAAATGCAAAACTTATCTGCCAGAATTTACCACTAAAATGAAGTACAACATGTGGGGAAAAAACAATCTCAGAATCGCTTTGATAAGTAACAGTGTTCAAAAGTTATAACCGTATAAAGAGACGCAAGTCAGAATCCAAAAAATCGGGCTGAGCCTTAAGCTACAAAATAGCTGCGTCCTTAAGGGGTTAAAAAGGACCTGTCACCCAAAATAGCAAGCATCTACTAACGTTACCCCATTTTTGATAGTGATAAACTACAAGATTTATTGGAGCCCTACAATAAAGCTAGCAGACACTACCGCACTCTACAATAGGAACGCAGAAGCAAGTTCACAGCAGTTGGGCGAATTCATGAGGGGGCGGAACTAGGAGGAGCTCCTAGATCGTATATGCAGCTCCTAGTGCGTTTTTTTGGGTGAAAGGACCCCTTTAATTCATAATGATATATTCAGTCCTCCCTAATTAATTTTATATTGTTCCCTGATAATGAATATTATATATATATATATATATATATATATATATATATATATTCTCCAACTTTTTTAACCACCCTGCTGTGTAATCCACAAAATATACTGGCAAACTTTTATCATGTACCGATATTATTTGAGCGCTTCTTGCTCACCTCCTTTGGTTCCTCTCTGCCACCCATTGGTTTGAAGCCTGAGTCCATTTAGGGTATGTCGCCATGACACTCTCTAGCCTGCCGCTGCTGCCTCTGCATGCCGTCCCCTATAGTGTCAGGGTCAATTATTGGATGTTTTAGATGCTATCTAGCTTCATTCGGTCACTCTGTCATGGCCATGCTGTTGCCCATAATTTTGGCATAATGGTGCGATTAGGCAGCCTCAGAGGCATCCATGCATGCTGCCCCTGCTGTTTCCTGTCCATTTCCGTGGTGTTTCCATCCTTTTCTGAGTTTCCCAGGTGTTTGGCCAAGCTTCCCTGTGCAGAGCCTTGGTCCCCTTGAAAAATGCTCGAGTCTCCCATTGTCTTCAATGGGGTTCGTTATTCGAGACGAGCACTCGAGCATCGGGAAAAGTTCGTCTCGAATAACGAGTACCCGAGCATTTTAGTGCTCGCTCATCTCTAATAAGGACACAGAAGCAGATTGCTTTATTAAATTATGTTACAAAGTTTACTTTTATCACCTGTTTTATTCATTTATGCAAAAAGTTTAATTACACTGTAAACTAATTGTATAAAGAAAGGCAGAACGATAGGAGCCAAGTAATTTATTGATGAAAAGTTCTTGAACATTCAAATGACTAATTGACAAGTTATACTGAATATTTTCCCATAAAACTATGTACAATCTTCTCAGCTCTTCCTGCACTATAATATGCTACCTGCAGATAGGACACTATGTACAATGTGCTCAGCTCTACCTGTTCTATAACATGCTGCCTGCAGATAGAACACCATGTATAAACTGCTCAGCTCTTCCTGCTCTATAACATGCTGCCTGCAGATAGGACACACTGGGGGTCATTTACTAAGGGCCCAATTCGCGTTTTCCCGACGTGTTACCCGAATATTTCCGATTTGCGTTGATTTTCCCTGTATTGCCCCAGGTTTTTTGGCGCACGCGATCAGATTGTGGCGCATCGGCGCCGGCATGCACACGACAGAAATCGGGGGCCTGGCCGAACGATAACCCGGCGGATTCGGAAAAACCGCTGCATTTAAAAAAAAAAGTGTTGCGGGACACGCGCTTACCTTCACCAGGTATAGGATGGTGCATTCCGGAGGACCTCGGGGTACTTCAGCACAGCAGTGACATCTGGTGGACGTCGGAGGAACTGCCTTAGTGAATAGCCTGAAGACCCGAATCCACCGCACAGAACGCGCCGCTGGATCGTGAATGGGCCGGGTAAGTAAATCTGCCCCTATGTATAATCTGCTCATCTCCTCCTGCTCTATAACATGCCGCCTGCAGATTTTACTTCATGTTTGTGGTGACTGGTTTACTTCAATCTGGGCTGAGGCTTGTAACCACCATTCATTTTCCCATTGGGTCTAAAATAATAATAGGATCAAACAAATCCTTTAAATTTTCATTCATTTGTGTACACGAGGTTCTACGATCTTCTATTCTATTCTATTGGCTTCATTGACGTTGTTGAGAGCTGCCGCTTGTTCTATTACTTTCAGTTTACTATATAAGAGAAAAGTGTCATGTATGCAGATTGGATTTGATTTGTATTGTAGACAAAGCTTAATTTGGAATAAAGCCACAACATCAGTCCATGTGGTGCAGCTTGTGCTAGGTTTACAGTATAATTGTTCACATTTACTAAAAGGGGAATTCCTTAATTCTGTCCAGTCCTGACTGTTATGGAGTTCAGATAAAGCTTGTATTTTCGAATAACTTTAAAAGACTGCTCTGAATTCTTAGAAAATTTATCATCAAAACCAAGCATGGTAAACCAGGGACATTTACTCATAGATCCAGGCACCGTGACTGTGGTAATCTTGTTATATTTGTTATCCATGGCCTCCTTCCTTCTAAAATCAACTTTTATACTTGAGGGGTTCTGGTGCTTTCCAAAGCCCCGCAAGGCTGCAGATTTACAGGCTATTACAATGAGATGAGCAGGTCTCCCCCCCCCCTGCACTTCCTGCTGCTGCTAGATTATACATGGAAAGGGCGGAGGGGGAGACATGTTCTTCTTATCTGCTCTGACTGTTAATCTGTAGCACAAAGGGGCTCTGTAAACACCCACCAGAGCCCCTCATGCTCATTAGCATAATTGTAAACTTTGTTTCTAGAAGGAAGGAGGCCATGGATAACAAATATAAGAAGATTACCGCAGTCACGGTGACTGGAACTTTGAATAAGTGTCCCTGGTTTATCATGATGGATTTTGATGGTAGATTTTCTTTAAATGTATAGTTTCTTCAATACAGGATATTGTAGGAAGGGTCCACCTAACACTTCGGTGTTGTACCAGACCCATACTCATTAGGCAGGGGGAACTGGATAATACCTGAAAAAGAAAAAAAAACCTTGTTAAAACTACATACTAAATCTGTTGTAAAAAAATAGTGTTTGGTTGAGTTTTTAAAGTAGAAATATCTGCTCCAAAAATCTTAAAATTCCAGCGCCCATATCTGCTAAGAGGCTACAGCCTCTTTTAGTAAATACTGGAGCAAACTCTGCCAGTTTAGTTTTTTCATGTAGTCTCAATTATACATCTATCGGGCTGGGTATTCATGCCTTTGCCCAAAAGCCACCCACCATGCGCCCAGACAAACGCCTAAAGTGGTGGGCAGGTTGTAGAAGCCAGGACAATGGCGAGGAGGGTAAGATTCAGGAATGATTAATCTTGCCCAACAGGTAGGAAAACTGTGACATTGTGATTGGCGCTGCCCAAAAAAAATAGTCCATCTAAACAGGTGGTTTTAATGAAGCACAGATTTTTTTTTATTTTAATGAATTAAATATAAAAAAGGAAATAAGCAAAGTATAATATTGGGGCTCATTTACTAATGGTCACGCTGCTCACTTTTGTTGGACTGTTTGTCTTTTTCGGGGATTGCACGGCTTGGACACGTATTTAACAGCTGTCTACGCTGGGATTTTGGCACACACGACCCTTTTTGTGGCGCACCCTTCCATGTGACACAAATTAGGGGGTGTGCTGTCAGACGATCCGACTGATTCGTATTGAGCGCGGGATTTAACTTTCAAATTGTGTCCCATGCCCAAGATGGTGAACTCTGTCGGACCTGAGAGGGGAAGCAACACATGCAGGATATCGGGCGCACGATCTTAGTGAATCGCTGCATTATCGTCAGACAATGCACTGTGAACTCCAGCGGCCGGGTAAGTAAATGTGCCCCAATATGTCAAAGTGATAATAAAAAGCAATAAGTCACCACAGCTCATGTAATGCTGGTGCAAAAGACAATAATACTGATCTTTTTGCTGCTAGAATTCAGTAATACATCTGAGATTCTATGTAGCTCTTGAAATCTGCATTTTGGTAACGTGCAGTTACCTGGAGACTACAAAATACAGGGTTTATCCTTAGAGAGTAACTATTATAGCGCTGCCATTGTTTGTCTAGGGAATATACCGCATATGCCAGGTATAAGCCTTTTCTACTGTCTTACTGTATTATGGGAAAATAGAATTCAAGGTCAGACACGGATTTTATGCAAAATGGGTATTGTTTTACTCAATTTTCTACTTGGATTTATCTATTGCATGACAATTGTTTATAATTCAAAATGGCAGTGTCTGATAGCTAGAGGTCCCCGGAAATACGGACAGCCCTGACTCTCATTGGACTATTGGGATAGCTATAGACCCATGGAAGTGCATAGAAAGCTGATCCGGCATATACATATAAGATACGCTCCAGTAGGGGCACTTAAAAAGTGCCTGTCAGGGTGGCCCTTATGGACCGGTGGTTTAGTGTCCCAAATCACCATTTAGCTAGTCCATCTGTGCCTTCTATTAAAAACCTTTATACTTACCTAGAGGTGGGTCCAATAAAGTGCATCGGACCCATATCTGGTGCTCCCCGGGACCGAGCAGCAATTTAATGAATCCGTAGCAGTACACTCCGGCTTAATAGGGTGAGTGCCATACCCACATGGCATGCACAATTAAGCCGGGGTGCAGTAAGCCACCTGCACTGTACGCAGGCGCAGGGAGCTCCAGAATGGGGTAGGTTTAATGGTTTTTATTTGAACAGAGGGCACAGAGGGAGTAGCTAAAGGGCGATTTGGGTCACTAAACCACCAGTTCATAAGGACCGGTGGTGGTTTATTGTCCCAATCACGATGATAGGTGTCCTATCAGGCCTGTTTAAAGGGACGTGGATGCACAGAAGAGCAGGCCCGCGCCTGTTTCGGAGCAGTGACTGCGCAGGCGCGGGCCTGCTCTTCTGCACATGCGCAGACGGCAGGATAGCCGGACGAGGGCGCACAGCTACGCGGAGCTGCGAGCCGAAGATGGTGAGTAGGAGGGGAAAAGAGGCTACCGGGGCGTGGAGTAGCCGCCTCGTGTAACCTCAGATGCGGCTACTCCACGCCCCAGTAGCCGCATAAGTAAATTTGCATACAAGTTTAATAAAAGTTAACAAAAAAGTGTTATCATCACGTCCCATTGATCCACCTACCACCCGATCTACCTTTATAGGTAGATTTGTGGTGGTAGGTTCCCTTTAAGGGGAAGCATAGCCCTTAAAGAGAACCCGTCATGCAAAATAACCCCCCTAATCTAAATAGATTTTCATAAACTGCCATTAGAGAGCATTGCCTCTATCTCTTCATTGTCCCTCTACATGCCTGTAAACCTAAGTAATGAGGTCCTAAAGCTGTATGCAAATGACCTGTGAAATGTCCAATGAGTTATTAGCATATTCAAGCAGTCCAGCTTATTCATGAGTGGACGGCACGGCCACATCCCCAGTGCTTGACTGACAGCCTGTATAATGTGAGGCTGTATAATGATGTGCTTCCTGGCGCCCCCTGCAGCCTGTGTGTATTTCGGGGAGATACAACAGCTCCAGGCAGCCTTGTTATAGCAGAACATGTCAGGTACTTGTGTAGCTGATGTCTGTGTCTCACACATGTGTATGGGATGAGAGAGCATGTCAGCAGATGCAGCACACACACCAGCAATGCTTTACTATACATTACACACAGACATAAGCAGGGGGAGGAGAAACATGGATGACATCACTGCCTCTGACCATGTGACCAGCCTCATTTACATAATAAAGAATTTATGTTTTTTTAATGATTAATGTATGAAATAACTAGGCAGGGATTTATCCTTGTGAGCTGCTCCAACAGGTAGTAGTGACAGGACTAGTGTCAGAGACCTGATGACAGGTGCCCTTTAAAGATCTAAAGAGCCATAATGTACCTTCATGTATTTCCAATTTTATAAGAATTTATACTTAAGGGGCTCTACTGCTTACCTTTTCACAGAATTTTCTAGATAAAAACATTTGAAGGAGAGAGAACTGCATTTGTTTCATAGCCACCAGACAATGGGTCAGATTTACTTAAACTGTCTAAAATTTGACTTGATATCTTGATCTTCTCCAGATTTGTCAAAGTATGTTCAATGATAAATCCGGCCAAGACTAAGGCTGCCCAGTCTACCTCTGCATACCCTATTTGTTAGCTTAGTTTAAATCAAAAATATGTGCCAAAATTTTGACAAAATAGCATAATGTTTTGCTGCTAAGGCACATTCCTTTTCAACAAAGCCACATCTTTTTGTTGTATAAGTCCTAAAAGTGGTAAATCCTAATATATGGTATATGATTGATCAATATGTTTTGATGTAGAAAGCTGTGTCTGTTCAGGAGCACAACAGTCCATTTGGTCGTTGATGATGTGTTATGAAGATTCGCACCTAGAAGAATTTGATATTAATGACCTATTCTGTAATGCTGAGCCTTCTTATTGCAGGTTGTATGTAGAACTAAAGAATTTTAGATTTAAAGTGTGTGTAATACCTCTATTCATTCATGAATAATCCCTAGGAGTCACAGAAAAAGATGACTTTATATTTTAACTGTGCTAGAAAGTGGAATGTCTACCCCCATGATCCTATAATCTTCTCTAATTACTCCTGGAAGGGACTACGGGTTTAAACCTGACCACGTGTACACGGAAAATTATGTCTGAACAACCCTTCCCCCCCCCCATTCTTACTCGCCTCCCGTAGCCCCTACAGCCAAATGGTTACTACAGGACAAAGTCCAATGCATTCCACACCAAACCCTATTCACAGTTCATAGATGTTGGATTATAATGTGGAAACAAGAAAATCTAAACTTCATAGTTCTTTGATATACAATATTAAATGGGGCTCAACCTCTCTAACCCCTAGATTACTGAGGGGGGCATAGTCTTTTTCCTTTAAAGGAAACCTACCACTTGAAGTGGCAGGTGTAAGAAGGACATACCGGGCACCAGCTCAGGGTGAGCTGGTGCCGGAGCTTATTTTTGTTAGTGGTTTATACCGCTGTATCGCGGTTTAAAACACTTTTTAAACTTTATAGCCGAAGCTGCTTCGGCGCACGGAGGTACGCGCACGGAGGAAGTGAAGGAGAGCCGTGCGCACGGTCGCGCGCATGGTGCGCCGAGCGCGTACCTCCCTGCGCCGAAGCAGCTTCAGCCATAAAGTTTAAAAAGTGTTTTAAACCGCGATACTGCGGTTTAAAACACTAATAAAACTAAGCTCCGGCACCAGCTCACCCTGAGCTGGTGCTCGGTAGTACCCTCCTATACCTGCCACTTCAAGTGGTAGGTTTCCTTTAAGCTCCTACTACCCCAGTTTCCTGTCTTGGCATCCTTTCACGGCTTGCCCAAAAAACATCAAGGATACCCTCCTTTGTACGGGAGACCCATCATCTCTGAAATCAATAACTTGACCCAGAATGTGAGTGTATATGTCGATAAGGTTTCAAGACCCTTTGTGACAAGTCTCGCCTCTTACACATGGGAAATAATGGATGTTTTGAACTAGGGGATATCTTTGGAGCCTGGTAAGTTATTCCCGAGCCTGGATGTTGAGCCATTACATTCCTCCATCCAACATAAACTAGGTTTGCGAGCAATGGGCCTCTGTCTTGAATTCTGAGGTGTCCAATTTAGGGGGGGTGTAGACTTTGCAGGGATGATTGGTTTGAGTGGTGGGCAAGCATACTTACTTGGGGAGGAGTATAGATTTTAAAAACCCAGCATTTTCCAAACCACAGCGCCACTAGTATCAATGTGGCAGTGGGATCCTTCACTGCTTGTTTCTGTAAAAGTAGGAATGGTAAAAGTAAGCCGGTTGTTTTCACTATAAATACAATGGGTCACATCGAAGAGTATGTGAAAGGAAGCAGTATGTTTTGTGCCCCTAGCACAGACTAGCACAGGGATCAGTACAACTAGTTAGGGATCTAAGGGTGAGCACTTGCTTCTTTTTTTTTTTTTTGCGCACGGAGGTACGCGCACGGAGGAAGTGAAGGAGAGCCGTGCGCACGGTCGCGCGCATGATGCGCCGAGCGCGTACCTCCCTGCGCCGAAGCAGCTTCGGCCATAAAGTTTAAAAAGTGTTTTAAACCACGATACAGCGGTTTAAAACACTAACAAAAATAAGCTCCGGCACCAGCTCACCCTGAGCTGGTGCTCGGTAGTTCCCTCTTATACCTGCCACTTCAAGAGGTAGGTTTCCTTTAACCAACTCACCTCAAGCTTTGACTTGCTCATCATTCATGGATGCCTTTAATTCATACTATTCAAGGTCATTTCAAGGGTATCCCATCATTTCATGATTAGTTTGAGGCAGTGGTGCTGTGCTAAGGGTCAGGCAACCCCAGGAGAATACCAGAGGATGTCCTAAAGAAGACAATAACCCATGGAGAGGTGACATTAGAGCATTTGCTCAAAACTAGAGTAATGGATATTTTTTTAGATAATTTCCATATATTAATAATTATTAGATAGTAGTAATTTTATATCCTGATGGACATTAATAGGTCTTTCAAAAGGGAGGGATCTCCTTCTGAATCCTCACATGTGATGCTCCTGGAGTTCAGTTCTAGTCCTTCACTGGCTGCACCTCCTTCTAAGGTAAACAGCACTCCCAAAAATCCAACAGTGCAGGAATCTACAGCCGGCCACATAAGAGCCAAAATGTTACATTTGAGTGGAATATCAAGTAGTTTCTGTTTCTGTACAATTCTATCAAAATGTGTCAATTGTGTGAAGGTACAGTATATCATACAGAACTGAGTCAGGAAAGGGATAAGACGGGAACTGGGTCACAGTGTAAATGGTGTGGTTTTGCTGACCTTGATATGTACTGTCTATACAAAAAGGAGAAGTCATGTTTCACACTAAAACATTTCCTCACCTGACACTGTGTACATGCAACGCGTGGATATTGAAGCTTCAGTCAATAGTCAAATACAGACGGTCCCTGGGTTACGTACAATTCTTACGTTGACTTTGTATGTAAGTCAGAACAGTATATTTTATAATTGTAGCTCCAGAAAAAAAACCATTTTTGTCCCAGTGACAATTGGATTTTCAAAATGTTCATTCCTGATCATTCCAGCCAGAGACTAAATTAAAGCATCCAGAGAGCTTAATTAGAGGTCACATCTGGCAGAGAGGTCAGTCTTTAATTAGGGGTCATCTGTAAGTCGGGTGTCCTTAAGTAGGGAACTGCCTGTACAAGTCTCACTGCTCAGACCTGTCCAGTCCAGATACTGATACTGCGTATGTTATTATAAAAATTTTAATAAAATAGGTCAACAAGAAAGACAGAACAGAACTTTATGAATGTTAAAGGATTATGGAAGGCCCAAGTGTCTATGTTATCCCCTACACTGTGTAAAAGGTATCTGTAGTGGGGTTTTCTGCTGAGGACCCCAGAGATCATGGGTCCAATTACACCAACTTAATGGAGCAACAGGTTGAGCATCAATTCTCTATGGAGCTGTATTCAGCATCGCTGTGCCATAGATATTTCACTCATCATACCCGACTATTTACTAGTACTTTGCCACTGAAGAATACCGTGAAGAATTTAAAAAAGTCCCAAATTGACAACAAACTTGAGTGGATGGCCAACATTGACATGGTGTACAAAAAAGCATGTTGGATAGATGAGACAACCATTGCCAGCGTCATTCTCGACGCTGTTGTTTGCTGGTAGGGGCAGCATAAGTGGGAGGGAGAAAACAAAACTTGCTAAAAAGTCTAAATGCCCAGTGCCTACTTTATGCTCCGGGTGCAGTATTCACCTTCCCCATTGCGTCTCTTCTAAAATGGCCTCTGACTACTAAAAAAGAAACTTTGGGGCAGATTTATCAAGCTGTCTGAAAGTCAGAATATTTCTAGTTGCCCATGGCAACCAATCACAGCTCAGCTTTCATTTTACCAGTGCTCATGAATATTTTAAAGGGGAGCTGTGATTGGTTGCCATGGACAACTAGAAATATTCTGACTTTCAGACAGCTTGATAAATCTGCCCCTTTGTCTTCTGGGTGAAGGTCAACCATTTATATGTCAGTCTAAATCCTGACATATAAAACCAAAGAGAAAGAAAAGTGTTGGTATAACAACCCCGAGTGTGTCCATAAAGTATAATCCTCCCTCTTCATTGGCCCCCCTACTATATTATGGCCCCACGTTGTATAATGACCCCTTTTCTTTTGGCCCTCATGTCCTCCTTCCTCTAGCCCCTTTCTTAGAATTTGCTATTTCCTATTCTGTATTCACTCCACTAGTAATCTTTAGTAGTCTTTGTGTTACCCCCTCAATTCATGCCCCTTTTCCTGTAGTACCCCTTCTGTAATGACCCCATTTTTGGAGTCTTCATGTTGATATTGTCCTTCTTTCTGCTAGACCCCCCACCCAGGGGTGTAACTTGAGGGGGTGCAGAGGATGCGGTCGCAACCGGCCCAAGAGGCTTTGGGGGCCCATAATGTCTCATTTTCCCATATGAGAAGACTAGTACTATGAACGATACATTATAATCGGGGGCCTGGCACAGACTTTGCACTGGGGCCCATCAGCGTCAAGTTACGCCACTGGCCACCACCCCCTTCTTTCTTTTTTACTATGAAAAGGAAAATGAAAAGTCAGATACTCACCTTTCCACACAACCCCCTTAGGTATTCCTCTCCACTTCTTTTTTGATGTTTGTAGTTCATGGGTGGAGAATTGTGTCTGAGGATGTAAGATCTGGACATGCTGTGATGTGGCGGCACATGTTGACCTTGTACATGGGTCCTCAGTTTTCTGTGCACACCAAGCCTTTAACTTGGAATGAAAGGGATTGTACACATACTAAATATATTACAGTACCCTAATAGGGTCATCCATATTGTAAATACCCCTGGTAAACATTTCACAGACGTGTCACATGATCTGCCGGCTGACGCTTTTAGAGGTTTGTATGATGTCCCATGTTCTGCTTACTTCCACCGGAGTAGGGGGCTGTGGATGGACCCAGGGATTCATTATATATAACCCCCATGGACAAAAAGTGATCAGTAACAAAAAAATGTACTACTCACCTCGCCACACAGTGCCCTCAATGCAGAGACGCGGGTCGCCCGCCTAACACTGGCGCCTGGCACTTCCCTGGGCACAAGGGGTGCTGCCTCCAGCCCTGTACTTCAAAATTGTGTGCATCAAGTGGTTTCTCGTGGACTCGTGCATCCAGTGGGAAAGTGAGGACTTCACATGTGGTGGACTGCTGTTTACATCCTCACATCTGGCTTGGATTGTGTCTAACTACATCCATATTACTAATCTCCGGGGATTACTGCAAGTCTTTCTGTTACATGCATCACTGACCACCAGGATCCAGGCTACAGGAACAAGTCTGTTCCAGCAAATAACAATTATTGGAACTTATAACGTGGCATCACATTACTTTCTGGATAAAGAAAAACTGTATAAACATCTAAACCGCAAACATTTTTGCTGCACATTCCTGAGATTATAATCCCACCTCATGCTGTTTCTCTATGGGCCAGCTTCTACTACATACAGTCTTGAACAATGGCCAACTTCCCAGACAGTGTCCCTATGGTATCATCTGTATTGGGGAAGTTTATGGGAAATAAGATTATATTTGTACATTTTTGTACATGAGTAAAAATAACATGTAAGTGGTTTTTAAATAAATCTCTCATAAACAAAATAAAGATGTGTGGAGGCTCTTATTCCATAGCAAGGCACATAGGAGAAAAATAATCAAGAAGTTTTTTAAAGTCGGAGGGGCAACTAGACTATGAAGGAGCTGGATGTTGGTTAGCTTCAGTATTGCAGTATATTGGAAATTTATTGGACCTCTAGTGTTCTGCCTCCAGCTCTATTAAAGATTACTCTATGATAGGACTTTGAGTCTTGGAGAGACTCCAGACTGTCATAGTAAAGGATTGCCACCCTCCAATGACGCCATGTGGGTGACAATCTAAGCCAATATGGCAGAGCGCTTAAACGGTTGACACCCACAATCAATGCCAGCACGGATCGTGGGTGTTAGCTGTGGGTGTTTGCCACAATGTCAAGAGGTCTACAGCTTCGTGTATGACGTGTATGACGATGAGGCTATGGAGGCTATCAGTTCTCCTAACATGTCCTCTTTAGGCAATACTTCTTTGTGAAATAAGAATTCTAAGATCTCTATTCTGATGGTTTTCTACCATTATCCTAACAAATTTCTGAATAAATTGACAAGTATCACCAACAAGGGATGTGATCATAAACTGTAATACAGTCCAAATGGCTTTGACTGTGTAAGGACACATCCCATTAATGAGAACAGGTTGTTACTATTTTCCAAATTAAATCTTTTATTTTTTATGATTAAATTTTTCTTTAAGTGTCAAAATAAAGGAGTATTATATGCAGATTTAAAATATTTATGTAGGGAATGTATGTACAGATGGTCCCCTACTTAAGGACACCTGACTTACAGACAACCCATAGTTACGGACAGACCCCTCTGACCTCTGGTGAAGCTTTCTGGATGCTTTACTATAGTCCCAGGCTGCAATAATCAGCTGTAAGGTGTCTGTAATGAAGCTTTATTAATACGGTAATCCTTGGTCCCATTACAGCAAAAATGTTTACACTCCAATTATCACTGGGGCCAAAAATGTTTTTGTCTGGATCTACAATTATAAAATATACAAATTCAACTTAAGAACAAACCTCCGGACCATATCTTGTACATAACCCGGGAACTGCCTGTATAGTTATGTTCTATAACTATAACTTGGGATCAATTTATCAATTTAAAGTTTGTGGAGTCTGGGAGTAAACGTGTATTATCAGGATTATGTTTTATTCTCACAGTCTTTCAGTCATATTTCTAATGCAAGCCATGAGACTGCCATGTGGCTCAGCAGAATAAGGATCACTTGTCCCGCAGGTAACAGGGTCTCTGAGGGCCGCCTGTGTTTCAAAGAATTCAAGCAAGAATAACAAGCAACAGATGGTACAGACAGGTATGTGCTCAGACTGCCATGTCATAGTGATGGGTGCGGAGAAAGAAATCTGAGATCTTGCGTCAGAATGGTCACACCACCAGACCCTTTGCTACTTGATTGGAAGGCAATGTTCTACCTATAACAGGTGGCATTCATGTTTATGTATCTTCCAGGGATGACTTATGAGTTCTCCCCAAATACTACTATTAAAAATGGACCAGTTACAAGGGGGTTCCCCCTTACTTAGCATGTTTGATATTTTTGTGATATCTAAATAATTGAGCACAGGTAATCCATGTGATATTGGAGGGAGTAGGCTTTATCATCCTGTCTTTATTCCCAGGATAGCTCTGTGTTAATACTTTAAACCCTGTCTTAGCTGAGCAAGGTAGAGTAATACCTAATGGTCTGTATTTGTATCTATATTTAGTGTTCACTAATTAACATATTTTAATAAGTATGTTCAGTGTTGCAGATTTTATATTGGAGTTAGTGCCTGAAGTTTACATGTAACACTTTATGTATAATGGAATGGTTTCAACATGTGTGAATACAGCATTGTGCAGTTACCATAATATCTTATCACAACTCAAGTGTACAACAGTCTCACGTGCCATGGTAATCCCTAGACACCAGGGCTCAGTTGCACCTACTACGTCTGCAATCCCTATAGCTACTGTATTGACATGTATTCTGAGGGAAATTTAGGAACACATTATTCAAGGACCTACAATAATGACTTAATCATTCGAGGTTTTCAATAGGGCGAACATAAATTTATAGAAGAAGGTGCCCAGTATGTGGAAGTATTATGTACATACAGTATGTGTGTATGGTTATCCTACCTGGTGCAGGGTGTAATGTTTCATTGCAATCATCAGGTCCCATTCTCACCTTGTATCTGCTCATAGACATCTATGCTGGTAGATGGACCATTAGCACATACCGGGCTAATCCTACTCTAACCATTGACCCAGCCATTGCTCCTGGGGCATTACACTGTACGGGCACAGAGTAACCCATTGCCATACACTGGTGGTACCTAATCATCCTGATCGTATCCTAATAGGATCCAAACTCCTTTGCCTCCCATAAATAGTTCAGTTCAGATTACAAAACTACTAAAAGAGTAAGTCCTCAGCTCACACCAAGCCTCCACATTGTTCTATGGCAGAACATCTGAACGTAGGTAATTTATTATCCTCACACTCAGTGATCTGGAGTCTTTGGAGCTGAAGGAGGTTGGAGCCATTCCCATCCCTTGCCCTGTTGTTGTCCTTTGAGTGCTGTACTATGTGTATTTACTTACTGAGAATTTGGACATTTTCTTTATGGATTGCTGCTCCAGGCCCCTGGTGAATACTTTGATGTGGATGAACACAGTGTTCTTTTTATAAATTATTGCAATAGCTGAATTAATAATAAAATGACACTGATAGAAGCTACTAACATTATGGGTCAATTCAAATAGCTATAATTGGGCTGGGAAACACAGTTCATTGAAGGCTCTGCTGCCCAAACCAATAATTCACTATCATGTCACTTAGCCTAGGAAAGTCCAACAAATGCAACTGCTTGAGGGCCCCAGGAATTCAGGGGGCCCCTGCACTGCCCACTGTGCACTTGCAAACATAACCATGCATAGGATATGCATATAGTATATCTGAAAATTTTGACTAGAATAATGGTCATAGTATGCCCAGACTATGATAATAAAGGGCTTTAATGGGAATATCCCTGTGATGTATGGTAATTAAGAAGTATAAAGTTCACATCTTTGTTGGTTTAGGGCAGTTAATGGGTTAATGATAACATTCCTGTAATCTACCAGAGACCTGTGGAGACTGTCTGCTTGTTTTTGAAGCCACATATAATTAAAGGAAACCTACCACATGAAATTCAACTTGTAAGCTTCAAATACCGAGTACCAGCTCAGGGTGAGCTGGTGCCGGAGCATATTTTCCTTATTCTCCTAAACCGCTGTATTGCGGTTTAAATACTTTAGTAATCTTTATATGCGCGCAACTGTCGCATGCATGGTGCGCCGAGCGCGTACCACGGTGCGGCGAATCGGCTTCACATATAAAGATTACTAAAGTGTTTAAACCGCAATACAGCAGTTTAGGAGAATAAGGAAAATATGCTCTGGCACCTGCTCACCCTGAGCTGGTGCTCGGTATTTGAAGCTTACAAGTGGAGTTTCACGTGGTAGGTTTCCTTTAAAGTGGCCCCTCTCCTCTTTTGGTTCTTGTGCAGCTGAACGGGCTATAGGTCTGGCCCTGGTTTGAACGTATTTGTGGCAGTTCAACAAGGACATAAGTCTATTACAAGCAAGATCATAATCCTCATTATGTACATGTCAGCTGCTGCAGAACCTCAAAATACACACCTTAGCTGAACCTCATGAACAGAAGACACATGTACATAGACATATATGCAGACACATGCATGCACACACACTTACTGACACATGTATGATACTTGCACTTAGTCACATAGGTAGGCACATGCATAGGTAGGCACATAGGTAGATCCTCTCAGTCTCGGTGCCCCCGCTACTCTGATGTTCCACCTTGTGCTTAAAACAGTCCTGATTATATGATATGTTGTACAAAATGCAAGGAACATAGAAATACATTTCTAGGGTGGAAAAATTAAAACCATACCTTAGTGTTACCTTGAATAAAAACAGTTTCCTCTACTTGAATGTCTGACTTTCAGGAAGCCTAGTGAGATCATGTGGGATAATAGCCAAACTAGTACAGGCAGTTCCGCGGATTACCTAAAAGGTAGGTTCCATAGGCTTGTTCTTAAGTTGAATTTGTATGCACAGTAAGTCGAAACTGTATATTTTATAATTATAGCTCCAAAACAGATTTTTTTTTTTTGCCCCAGTGAAAATTAGAGTTTTAATTTTTTTTGCTGGGACCAAGGATTATTAATAAAGCTTCATTACAGACACCTTACAGCTGATCATTGCAGTCTGGGACTATAGTAACATCCAGAGAGCTTCACTAGAGGTCACGGTGGGCAGAAGGGTCCGTCTTTAACTAGGGGTCGTCTGTAAGTCAGGTGTCCTTAAGTAGGGGACCACCTGTAACTAATTTCCAAAAGAAACAAAGTCCCTATTGTAGACAGTGCTGTTTGGATGGCATTGCATCTCATCAGTATAGTGTAGGGAACTTGTTTGGCCATATATCCGGGATGGATACGTCTTGAAGGGATTTGTTCTCCTACTTACAGAGATCGCCTTTAGAGGTTCCCTATTCAAAGCCACAAAGCTATGTATTATTTGAAGTGGTATTGGAGGCACAGTTTTCCTTTTTCTACCCCGAAAAATGTATTTGCATATTACTTACCCAGAATCACCAGATGGCTTTGTATGACAAAAAAGGTGGAATGCAAAGGCAATGTCCCTAAAGGGAATGAATCCCTTCCTGATGTAATGAAGTCGCACAGTTACCAGTGTTACTGGCTGCTCAGTAACACATAGCAAAACCAGGGATGCAACAATGCAGAGCATTTATATGCAGTAGATGTCCATATTGGTTACAGGACGGTGGACCCATTTTCACCCCTGTGATAATCACATGACGACCTTTGATAACACATCTTTCTATCCCTGCACTGTTCCTGTGCCAGTACAATAACCCATACATAAATATAAAAAATTGGAGTTATGTAAAACTCCTCCACATCACACAGCTCCAAACTATTGTTTCGGAGCTGGAAATCGCACCCGTCAAACTATGCATTTACATCCATTGTTCAACTCTAAAAGCCCTGTATAGCTCCAGCCAAACACAGTAGGTTGTGCAAATGTTTTGAGATTAATGACGCCCCAGGGAATAGTCCATTATCCAATGGTTATTTTGGCCACTGGAATGATGTTACTGGAACACGTACTTTTCCATCTGGAATGAACTGGCTCTCAGCCAGAAGATTTCATGACATTAAGGGCGGATGCATGAAACAAAAAGTGAACATGACAAGTTCATGCAAGGTGCCTCCTTTATTACAGACCTGACATCGTGCCATGTGTCTCCACATTTTTCTGTCACAAATCCAACTATTTCTTTCTTTCTATCTTTCACAATTCTGGAATGATCATAACTCATGCTATAACTATACTGTTCAAACCCAGAGAAAACAAATAAAGTGGTCGTGGAGAATGTACTGAAAACGTGACATGATAATTACATACACATAGTATAGCTCAAATGCTCCTCCTGTACCTTAACAGGTTGGGTAAATTGTTTTTCGAAGATTTGACAGTTCAAGATGTACAGGAGGTTTCAAGATATGACAAGGGTTGGACAAGCTGAATCAACAAGAATGGGCATACTGGATCCACAAGGGATAGTCATGCTGGATCCAGAAGTGATGGTCAAACTAGATTTACAAGAAATTGTTATGCTGGATCTACAAGGTATGGTAATGCCGGATCCACAAGGGATGTCATTCTGGATTTGCAAAGCATGGTCATGCTGGATCTACAAGGGATGATCCTGCTGGATCTAGAGGGGTAAGAAATGCTATAAATCGAAAAGGGATGTCATGCTGGATCTTCAAGGCATGTTCATGCTGGATGCACAAGGGATGTTTTTTTGGATTTGCAAAGGACGATCATGCTGGATCTACAAGGGATAGTAATGCTATATCGAAAAGGGATGACCATGCTGCATCTACAAGGGATAATCATGCTGGATCTACAAGGGATGTCCTGTTGGATCTACAAGTGATATAGTAGCTGGATCAACAAGTGATGGTCTTGTTGGATCTACAAGAAAGGGCTATGCTGGATCCACAAGGAATGTCATTCTGGATCTACAAGAAAGGGCTATGCTGGATCCACAAGGAATGTCATTCTGGATCTACAAGAAATAGTCCTGCTGGATCCACAAGGGATGTTATTCTGGATCTGCAAAGGATGGTCATGCTGGATCCACAAGGGATGTCATTCTGGATCTACAAGAAATAGTCATGCTGGATCTACAAGGAATGTCACGTGGGATCTGCAAGGGATGGTCATGCTGGATTTATAAGGGATGTCATGCTGGATGTTCAAAAGATGGTCATGCTGTATAGACAAGGGATGGACATTGTGTATTGACAATGTATGATCATGCTGGATCAACTGCAATCAGTTCAAGTTCAAAAAATAAAAAGTGAAATAAAGGAGGTCTTTTTGTATCTACATCCATTTTACAATTTATTGCAAGTATTATAATAATTTCATGGTCAGGGCCACAGAGTACATGGTTATGGCATAGTAGACAGGGAACTCTGTTTACCTAGTGTAAGGAAACCGTGTAGATCAACCTCCAGACAAAATTGAATGCCTATGTGTTGGTTGAAAATAATAAATAGGTCCCTCCTATAAATGTCGATACGCATCATATGTTTTTAGTTTTAGATGTTACTAGAAGCATATGTGTTTGGGTGTAGTCTGTACACTGGTTTTATCACATATAAATCCATGAATTCATGAACTAAATGACGTGTCTCGCTGGATGTCAGGATGATGCAGCTGAAGGTTACTAAAGTTCAGGCTTCAAATCTTTCCAGGACCCACCCAGCGCGTTGTGTCCTATGGCGACTTTCTTCGCAGTATGGGAAGCCGTGTGTAGCCTGGAGGCTCTCCTGCCCCACATATCAGGCTTGTATTGTTTGGCATGTATCCGTCAACTTGGCCGGGATTAATAGCAATCTTATCAGCAGGAGTTGCTCCTGTCCGGTTCTGTGGAATATGATATACTCATGGGATAAATTAAAAACATGTTCTCAGTGTTCTGTATCTACCATCCGAGCGCAGTGTAAATACCATCCTCCGCCAAACATTTTACACAGGATGTTTATAGGTGTTTTCTGTCACATCCCACCTAGAACAAGAAGCAGCTAATAATAAGCCTGAGGAAATTTCCCATTAAATACTCATTTTTATATAAAAGAATTATTCTTTGTGGTTTCGGAAATGTTTATGGGCTTCTAAATAAGACCAGTCCCCTATCCTGAACATGTTGTATCCCCCCCATAAAAAATCTGGAGCATGTTTTACTGTAACTTTATGTTATGTTATTCTTCTGTATACTGTATTGTGGATAATGTCTTAATATATTGGCACCAATTAAGGATATGTCCCTATGCATTATGATTTTCTGGATAATATTAGCTTGTGCAGGTACACACCCTCAACCATTAACACCGGATGTGTATTTATTTAAAAATATCTACCGGTAAGAAAAGTCACCTCCACCAAACATTATAATTTGCATCCAGAATGTTGTAAAGAAATGGAATTTAACTTCCAACGTACCTTTATTAATTCTACACATTACACTATTTCCACAATATTCCCAGTTTATTTCTATATGCAAATTAGGCAGTTGGTGCACCCAGAATGCACACCCGGAGCCCTGCTATTGTGCCTAAATTACTTCCCTCTTCTTCCATTGTCACTTAATACTGATCGAGCTGATCTGATATATAGTGTAGTGATTTAGGCAGGAATAGCAGTGCTTGGGATGTACACTCTGGGTGCGCTGACTGCCTCATTAGCATACAGCTTAAAGGACATCTATCACCAGATCAAGGATTGTAAACCAAACATAGAGACATACTGTCGTGTGCCCCCTCTGGCAGGATCTGCAGTTTTTTTTAGCTTCTTATGCCCTGGTTTTTAAGAAAAAAGGACTTTAAAAATTATCCAAATCATCCTGAGGGACCCCAGGCTCCATTAACTCCTATGGAGCCTGGAGCCCCTCAGGCTCATTTGCATAATTTTAAAAGCCTTTTTTCTCAAAAGCCAGGGCATAACAAGAGCAGATCCTGCCAGGGGGGGGGGGGGGGAGCACACCAGTATGTCTGGTGAGGAGGCACATACCAGTATGTAAGTGTGCATGGTTTACAATCCTTGATCTGGTGATAATCTATTTTCAGTAGTAGATCTGATGGTGGATCCCTCCTGCCTGCCTATGCTCTGTATTAATAACAATTCTTTATTTATATAGCGCACACAGATTACACAGCGCTGCACAGAATTTGCCAAATCAGTCCCTGTCCCCAATGGGGCTCACAATCTAATCAACCTACCAGTGAGTTTTTGGAGAGTGGGAGGAAACCGGAGTAACCGGAGGAAACCCACGGAAACACGTAGAGAACATACAAACTCTTTGAAAATGTTGACCTGGATGGGACTTGAAACTAGGACCCCAGCGCAGCAAGGCTGTAGTGCTAACCACTGAGCCACCGTTGAGCTGGATAAGCAACAAAAGGGTAAAGATTTCAGCTCTGGAGCCGGCAGATCTGACGGGGCCGCTTTATTATGCCATTCTTTTAAACTTGAAGTTGTCAGAAGGTATCACCTAAAATTTTTGCAGCAGGAAGGGGAAGCGTTCCTAAAATGTCACAGGCTGCTCCTGGAACTTTCATTGTGGGATGAGATCTGTATCTGGCAGTTTTCCTTTTTCTTCTTAAGTACATTTTTCCTGATCTATAAATTAGGGACAATGAGCGTTTGTGACATTTAAGTGCCGCAGTGTTCCCCTAACACTTATAGTATTGTAATATCTATATCAGGAAGGGATAAACAGGAAAAGAATCCACTATTTTTACTTCCCGCTACTTGTTAACATGGTAAGAAGGCAACTTTCTCATATTTTACTTACAGTTAGAGCTGTTAAAGCTGTTATAAAGGAAATGTGCCTGGTAGCTAAAGGGGCACGAAATGGCCATGGGGCGCTGTGTGCCTCTTTATGGATATATTTGGGATTTTATATAATAGACAATTAGCCTTAGAAGTCTATTGAAACGTGAAAAAATACCACAAGACCGTCTGTATTATCATATCAGTTTCGAGTTAAGACAATTATTTGACATTGCAAGGGATTGTCACATCATTTGCCAGCATTAATTATTTTTGTCACAGTAAAGGCATAATACACACAGTGATGTCAAAGATAATGCACACAGTGATGTCACAGTACAGGGATAATACACACAGTGATGTCACAGTACAGGGATAATACACACAGTGATGTCACAGTACAGGGATAATACACACAGTGATGTCACAGTACAGGGATAATACACACAGTGATGTCAAAGATAATGCACACTGTGATTTCACAGTACATGGATAATACACACAGTGATGTCACAGTACAGGGATAATACACACAGTGATGTCACAGTACAGAGATAATACACGCAGTGATGTCACAGTACAGGGATAATACACACAGTGATGTCACAGTACAGGGATAATACACACAGTGATGTCACAGTACATGGATAATACACACAGTGATGTCACAGTACAGGGATAATACACACAGTACAGGGGTAATACACACTGTGATTTCACTGTACATGGATAATACACACAGTGATGTCACAGTACAGGGATAATACACACAGTGATGTCACAGTACAGAGATAATACACGCAGTGATGTCACAGTACAGGGATAATACACACAGTGATGTCACAGTACAGGGATAATACACACAGTAATGTCACAGTACAGGATTAATACACACAGCGATGTCACAGTACAGGGATAATACACACAGTGGTCACAGTACAGGGATAATACACACAGTAATGTCACAGTACAGGGATAATACACACAGTGATGTCACAGTACAGGGATAATACACACAGTGATGTCACAGTACAGGGATAATACACACAGGGATGTCACAGTACAGAGAGTATGCACACATTAATGTCACAGTACAGAGATAATACACACAGTGATGTCACAGTACAGGGATAATACACACAGAGATGTCACAGTACAGAGAGTATGCACACATTAATGTCACAGTACAGAGATAATACACACAGTGATGTCACAGTACAGGGATAATACACACAGAGATGTCACAGTACAGAGATAATACACTCAGTGATGTCACAGTACAGAGATAATACACATAGTTATGTCACAGTACAGGGGTAATACACACAGTGATATCACAGTACAGAGATAATGCACATAGTTATGTCACAGTACAGGGATAATGCACACAGTGATATCACAGTACAGAGATAATGCACACAGTGATGTCACAGTAGAGAGATAATACACATAGTTATGTCACAGTACAGGGATAATGCACACAGTGATGTCACAGTACAGAGATAATACACATAGTTATGTCACAGTACAACTTGCTGCTGAGGCAAATGATTGTCTTTTTGTGCAGAATAAATGTGATGTCAATGTTCGAGTCTGGCGGAACCAGAATCATTGGAGACTGAGATCTGTGGGGGGTCCTCTGATAGATAAGGTTTTCTGTCTGAGAATCGGAGAATACAGATACACATAAATGTTTGTAGCATAAAAAATTAACTTTATGAACTCACTCGGCTGCTATAAAGCTTCTTTCATCCCAGGCCCATCCCTGGTTCTAGCTGTGTGTGCTGGAGACTACCTGACTATAACTACACCCGCCCCGCATTCATCTACATTTATAAGCTTGTCATTTCTCAGCATATTATACTGAATTACAAGCTTTGTTTAGTATGGGAAGCCAGCTAAGGTGTGTACACACTATCTGACAAGCAGTATATCATATATATATATATATAACTTACATACTGTGAGCCTTAATAATATCTAGTTTTGTTCTCCAATTGTCTTTAGTTGTTCTTTGGTAGAGGCCATTGCCTATAGGAGGACAGAACATCTTCTAAACATAGGCACACATAAGATTGGTTGATATGCAGGACCCACTGAAGGTCCTTTTTAGCCATATGCAAATTAGATGGCATGTGCACAAGGAGCCACTTCTCCCCAATCTGGACCCAAGCAAGGGACCTACTGAAAATTATTCTGGATTAATGAAATATGTTTCTGACGGCTTCACATTATCATAACAATAGCACCATACAGTCTTTTAGTAGCATTTCATGCATGGACTGCACGTTGAGCAATGAAATACAATCTGAGTCCAGGCCCCTCTACGTGACAGTACCGCCAGCTCCATCGCCTCCCCACCTATGTGTGTAAAGGAGCTTTATTATATCTGTATTACTAATGGGTCAATATGTCCTGAGAATGAGATTTGTTCACAATGAGTGAATCCATGTAAAGAGCCCAGAAAGGGAATATATTCTAAAGATCCATCCACAAAAAGCAGAAATATAATCAGCCGCCTATTGTTGTGTGAGAGGTCCAGCTATTATCTGTGCTCTATACATAGACAATTGTCTGAATTGCTGCAGGTTTCTACAATATGAACATTTATCTTATTGTCAAAGAACGTATTTACTTATCTGAATATATCTGGTTACATATTTTCCGGAAGAAGTTGTGTGACAGCTAATATGCTACGAAACAATATCACCTCCTAGGAAAAAGTTCTCAGTAGTTTCCAAATTTTGTTGCCTTCAGTTACACCTCTGGGTCCCATAACTGTGGATTTTGCTACGGCCACCATACAGATTAAGGGCCCATGCACACCAACGTATAGGGGACGTATATATACGGCTGCAAATAGCCCCCTATAGTTATCTATGGCGCCCACGCTTGGTACAGTGAGCACAAACTGTGCCATGGCCGCTAAAAATGATTCTCTATCCTCTATGGTGAGAGGAGGGGAGAGCAGCGCTTGCTTCTCCTACTCTACAGCACGCCCAAACGTGTTCCCGTACGGCTACATGTCAGTGTGCAGGGACCCTAAGGGGTTGTACCATGTTGGAATGCTATCCCCTATCCACGAGATAGGGGACAACAATCTGATGAGTGTGAGCAGCATGGTGGCTCAGTGGTTAGCACTACAGTCTTGCTGCATTGGGGCCTTGGGTTCTAGTCCCATCCAAGTCAACATCTGCAAAGATTTTGTATGTTCTCTCCGTGTTTGCGTGGGTTTCTCTGGTTTTCTCCGACGCTCCAAACATACTGGTAGGTTGATTAGATTATGAGCTCCATTGGGGACAGGGACTGATTTGGCAAACTCTGTGCAGCGCTGCAGAATCTGTGTGCGCTATATAACCCCTTTAAATTAATGTTGGCTTTATCCATTGCACCCGTTGACAAAACCGTTTTTCCATGTAATTGGGGAAATATATGAAACTTTCAGGTATAAAAAGTAACTTTTGTGGAAAATTTTGGAAGTTTTACACCACCCACGCAACTTTTATGAAAAGTGGACAGGGCTTTATAAAGGGTTCATAATCTCCCAATCCCCTAAAATTTACTCATGAAACTCATATAAATTATTTTTCAAATCTATGCCTGCTCCAGTCCTAGTTTCTGATACATGTGGGGTATACATGTACATAGTTTATTAAGAAGTATGGTACATCCTTCTCCATGAGATCAAGTCTAGCACATAGAAAAGAGCACATATTATTGTGACACTACAACACCCATACACCCATACACCATTTCCTGTTATCACCCATAAACACACAGACAATGAGCCATATCAGGATGTAGGAGGAATTTATTTGGTGGTCACAGCAGGTTCCATATAGAATTTAAGGCATGTAGTCATCTGATTTAGATACAGAGTAGTGTCGTTGAGCAGGGCTCATTGAACTGAGCTGTTTCCAGTATCAGTCGCATGGACTGAAGTTAAGCCTTCACCTTGTCATATACACGGACACACTTGACGTCTCCCATGGTACAAGTCTGAAAGAGAAAAATTAAGAATATGTTACTAGTAGTAAATGGATGTTATAAAAGTAATAACTGGTGAAAAACCAAATGAGCTGGATTGCTGTTATGTATTAAAGTGTAACTCTGAACTTACCTGGCCAAAAATAATTTTAGCACAGCTGGAGAGCGCCTTTGACAACAATTTCAATGATACCTACATCATGCTGCTGGCTTCTCCCTAGCCTGAGATCCAGTCCGATATATCAATCAGCCCCACTCGTAAAAAATCCTCTCCAGCTTCTTCTGAAGTGGGTGGGCACTTCCTAGTAGTGACATCATCTAAGGCCATTGTCCAGAGCAGCTTCCCTCACTTCCCATAATGCTGAGCACTTTCAAATGCACTTAGTGTTAATTTATATTGAATGCAAAAAATAAATGTATTCCTCTTCTAGTTGGTAAAGCCAAAACGTGGGGTTGAACCTAAATTGTGAAGTATTTTAAACCCCTATTTTTGGATTTCAATTACTGACCCACATGCTGCTGTGTGCAAATGTTGCTAATGAAATTCATAGTGTGGATTAAATCAGCTCAATGATTGATGGTTCTCAAGCACAACTTAAATAAACAGACAGTATAGCCATGCTGACTGTTTCCTTTTATGTATAGAAGACATACAAACAGTGGTCTTCTCCTGTGATTGTGCAGGGTGAGACTATATACACTGTGCTGCCATATACTCAATGAGCTATCTTGGTAAAAGGTCAAACAGGTGTGGGGGTGGGGCAGGAATTCAGAAACAGGACAAATAAAAACCAGTTTATTGCATTTAAAAATAAAATGTGCATACATAATACCAAATGACTCTGTCTCTGTCACCTGCTTTTACCCCACTAATCTACCAGCCCCTCCGGTTGGGTATGAAATGTTCTCTCTAGAATTCCCTCTTTTATGTCTTGCCCCTTTACCTATAAAAAAAATCTATCCTACAAAGTAATATGCAAAAGAGCTGATACACGATGATAGGCTGGACAAAGAGCGTCTCTTCAGATGGACAGATCTTCAGTTCTATAGCAGCTAGAACCATGTCTATGGTATCATTTTAAAGTTTAAAATCTCATCTTTAAAATTGCATAAGGTGGGAATTGGATTTTAATCTTCACTTTCCTAACTACTGTCCGTAACTCTGGTTCTGGTAGCAATTTAAAAAATGAGATTCTCATCTTAAATATGATAAAAGCAGGGTTCCAGGTACTACAGAGTCCAAGATATACAAAAGGTAGAGGGGACACAGCACTCTTAATGCTCCAATAGGGTCATGTTCTGTCTATGGGTGTTTCCTTTTGAAACTTCTACTTGCCAGGATCCATTATCAGGTTTAAAAGAAAAGCAGCGGCACTCATCGAAATCCATTCTCTATTCACCAAATGATGCAATGTTTTGCCAATAATCCATAATCATCATGCTTATTGTCGACGTATTGTCGGAACATTGCATCATTTGGTGAATAAAGAACACCATTATTTATTGGATTTCAAAGAGTGCTGCTGCTGCTTCTCTTCTTCTGAGCTATAAGAAAGATATATCATAGAGCCAAAGATATAATATCTCTAAAAAGTGACTCTTCTTATTTTCACATGACATTGGAGGTGATTTTTTTTTTATATAGGTAAACGGGCAAGATGTCACATAAAAGAAGGAATTCTATAAAGAACATTTCGTTTTGTTTAAAAATAATTTTTATATATTTTTTTTCTTCAATGCGTAAAAAAACAGTTACATACAGTAACAAGGTGACTAGAAAGGACATTTAATTCCCTACCTGAGGGGGATAGTCATTTAGTGGTGTCAGAGCTTGTGATAGGGTCATATTAAAGTCTCATGAGGTTTACAGTATTATATCTTTTCACAGCGTGAGAAGAAAATTTAAGAGTAATAATAAAAGTGAAAGATAACTGAATTTTGATTGTGTCTTAAAGAAAGTTCTCCAATTTTAACCCCCTAGTGATGTTCACATAATAAAGCTAATTTTTAACCCCTCACTTTACAATTTTACACATCAGTCAGTGATGGTCAGTGTAAGATTCCAGAGTGTGAGCAGTGGACTCTCTAAGCAGACACTTCATGATCCATCTAGTTCTTTGAGATGCTGTGTGCTGGCAATGTGCTTAGATTATCAGGGCACAGGTTTATCTATACGTTTATTTAACTTCTGAACATTCTACTAATATTTGACACATAGAAAAAGAGAGATCAGACAGATCCAAGATGAGAGATCCATGAGATGGATATAACACACAATGAGATACTTCATCTCTGCAACATCTGAGCTATAACACACACAGAGTTTCTCCCTCCTCTGGATAAAGACCTTATCTTGTCTGTAGCTTGTAGCTAGTAAACTCTGCAACCTGCTGTTTGCTGGCAGAAAGTGCCTGTGTCTGAGCTGGTCTTGTAATGAAGGGGGAGGGGCAGGATGCAGAGAACACTGCAATGTGCAGACAGGAGAAGCTATTTATGAGAAGAATCTTCCCTGCTTTGCATGTAAACGTCCCCATACAATCATGTCTGCTTTACTAAATACTCCAGATAACAAGTCTAACACGTTATGATGAAATCAAGACTAAAACCTCAATTTAAGGAAAAATGTGTTGCTTTTTTTTGTTAGCACAAACTAGATATAGGTCCAGAGACTTACCACCACCAGCTGTCCATTCTTCAGTTCCCTTTTGATCGTAGTCTCTTTGCCGTCCCATTTCTGCACCTGTGTTAGCACTCCATCATCACATGTTATAATGGTCTGAAAAACAAACAGTATGCAAAATCAGGGCTCATTCTAAAGACCCAAGCGCTCATAACACAACACAAGAACTACATGTATGTGATTTGTGTACAGGAAAATACATACCCAATGCAAAATCTAGTGTTAAAATAACCCCTCGATGTACGACCATGTGTGTGGTGAACGAGTAATTGATGAGTCCAGATGTAATGTGTCAAATATTACAGGGTCCTCCACCCACTTGTTTCAGATCTCTGTAGTTTTTATTTGCATTTGTCTTAATGTAATGTATGTGAACCTCTTACTGATTGTGTAGCACCATGGAATGAATGGTTCTCTATACATAAATAATGTGACATAAAATGACACTTTATTTAACTCATGACCATTTTGTAGGATACTAAGAATTCAGCATCCAAATACTTTTTCACCCAGATATTGCAGGCGCACCTGTATCATCCAGGATCCTACCTATTAATTTACTAGGATATATACAGTATATTGGCATATTCCTAGAAAGCTAGTAGTTAGTCCAAGCCTTTACATGTTATACTCTATCATACTACTTGCATTTACATTTTTTTAAGTCTTTTAGTTTGCATTGGAAATATCAGAGACACTTTTTTGGTCTTCAGTTTAGCACATAGGACTGTGTTATGGTTCCTTATAAACTTAGATTTGCCTAGTATTATACAGGTCCCATAGAAGTTGATGGACCTATGTATTTTATTGTATACAGAGGTACAATTACACATCTCATATAACTGTGATATAGATGAACTGGAGAAAACACCTGAAGCTAGTTTGGTGCAGATTTTTCAGCAGATTCTTTGAGCCATATAAATTAATTTCTAGAATTGTCTCACAAATTGTAGTTGAATCTGCAACAAAAACCTCACTTGAGTCTCCAGCCATAGGGTGATGCCATACGTCCTGTTTTTGGACCATTTTGAAGCATGTGTTTTCAGAATGTTTAAAAATCCGTTTTTTTTCCTGTTTACCATGTGTTTGGCTGCTTTGAACGTGTTTATCTATTAAAATGCATGCTTTAAAACGGTCCAAAAACAGGACGTGTGGCATCACCCATAGGGGCAGGTGCATAGCTATAGGTGGAAAGATAGGAGCTGCACCTGGGACATGGTGCCAAGGGGCTCAAACCTCTCTATCAAAAAGGTAGATACATGTGGTACAGTAGGTAAGTGGCCCTTTAATATATATTGCACATGGCCCGGGAGCTGTGAGTTTCACTGCTAATTGAGTTTCATTGTCATGTTCACAAGCCAATATATTAATTAATACTATGCCCTATCATTATCAGCTGGCACAGTATAAGCCCCGTAACCTCCCTGTTACTTCGCCTTCAACATGAGCGTCAGCAGACAGATCACTGATGGATCACCATAACCTGTGCTGATAAGGGAATCACCACAATGATTGTTTTTTTTCATGTTGTAATGAATTACAATTTATTTCCGAATTAAAGCCAATTTACAAGACTTGGGTGTAACCATTCACAATATGACTCATGTTATCTCATGAATCTTATCTGGTGTAGGATAATGGCACAAGTCCTGACGGCTTCTAACAATGATACGACTATAATAATTTCCATATATCTTGTATACAGATGAAGAAAAGCTTCTGGGCTCCTGTTCAACACCAGTTCCATCATTAATAACAAATACTTATGCAGTAGAGGGGATTACAAAGTACTAGGATCAAGATATGACCGCTACTGCTGCACCAGCCATACTCCTCCTTCTATATAGCTTTAAAGGGATTGTCATAGGTTTAGAAGTTGTCCCCTATCCACAGGGGATCCATATAACAAGGTGATTGGTGTAGCTCCAATTACTGGGACCTCCGTGAACTAGAGATCAGGGATTCTGTTCGCACTATTTCATGGGGGGGACATGCCCCCTTCTGCTCCATTCACTGACTATATATGTGCTGGAGATAACCGGGCAAAGCGCTCGGCTATCTCCCACACTGAGCAGTAGGGGGCATTCTCCACCTACTAGTGAGAACAGGATCCCATTTTCCAGATGGCAAGGGTAGGGGTCCCAGCAGTCGGACCCAAAACGATCACCTTGTTATCCCCTATACAGTGGATAGGGGTTAATATTTACACGTGGGACAAACCCTTTAATTTAATCTTGTCATCCGCATGCAGTCTATATTAGCAGAACAGTTGCTATTCAACACAATCATGTGACCCCTGAAGAGGTTGGGACAAGCTTTGTTTTTTACAAACCACAAAAACAGATTCCCTCAGGGGCATAACTACAGGAGTAGCAGCCATAGCAGCTGCTATGGGCCCAAAATGTCAGCATTCTGACAATTCTGGCAATACTTTATAAAATGTTATTCCCCTTACCTGGGGGGAGGCAGCTGCACCAGTCTGTGTGCTTGTGTCTCAGTCTCCTCTACTCCACACTCATGCAGCTCCCTCCCCTCTTCCTGTAATGTGCGTAGAGCAGGAAGCAGAGGGAGAGGGATGGTTTGGAGTAGAGGAAGATACAATAAGGAGACTTAGACACAGGCACACACAGGCTGCAGCTGCTCCTCCCCGGGACTCACTGCATGCTGCTGGCAGGGAGTCAGGTAATATGAATTAAACTGTTGTAAAGTACCCGAATGATTTAGAATGCTGACAAAGGAATTTTTAAAATCAGCATATTAGGCTATTGTAACCTGTCACCAGCTTAAAATGACATTCCTGGTGACATGTTCAATTTTAAATATTAGGAATATGTAGAAGCCTCCCAATGAATGCACCATGTGGAACGTGGAATCTTATTGGCGGCACATATTTGTATCCATGGAAGCAGTGGACATTGGAGCATTCCCCTTACCCTGGTCTTCCTGTTGTCTGCTGTGGTCTCATCAAACTCCTCCCCAAGTCTGAAATGCATCTCTGTAGTTTTCAGGCTGCTCTCCGTTTTTAGGGAAATCTCATCACCATTCCTGGAAATGACGACATTGGGCTTTGCCATAGCACCGGCTTTTCGTGTGGCAAAGCCAACTCCTATAAAGCAAAAGAAATGTGATGTTTCCCTCCTTAATACAGGAATACGATGGTCCTAAATTATCATTGCCATGCAAAATAACAGATCCTCAATGGAAACATGATCCATTGTCAGTTAAATCCATTATGTATCACGGCTACTATGACACCATCAGAAGACAATACCCTAGTGTGAATGGAGCCTTAGGGAACTGTCCATACTTTTTTTATTATTCATTTTTATTTTACTCAAACTGTGTATCAGTATGTATCACCTGTATCATGGTAATATTTTAGGATAACATAATGCAAACAGAGACCAATATCCGTTTAGATACATTGTAGAGCAAATCAACAAACAGCAATTGTGAATTCTGGCTATTAAGTCTATATAATTTTATGTGTTTTTAGCCCGTTTTGCTAGGTCCAACAAAATCGCTTTGTATCTAAAATTGCTGAACTGAACAGATAATCCGAGTTCAGTTCCGTAATATTGGCTTTAGTCCGGTAAATCCCACATGCGAATGGAGCAAGTTTGTTGGCAACAGGCTTAAAGGGACACTGTAACCAGATTTTACCCCATAAAAGCACTTCCTCCTGAGAAAGAGAATGAATTGTCCTTTCTTCTCTTAAATAAATTCTCACCTGTTTACCTATAAAGGACGAGCAGAGAAGAGTCAGATTTTGACAGAGATGAGTCAAGTTTAGAAGCTGCAGGGAAGCATCACTTTAAATGCCCCTATCTTTGTTTCTGTAGTACCTAGAAACATGCTGATGTCATATTAAAGATAAGAATTTCACCATACACATTCAGCCCTGTGGTTCTGTGAGCTAAAGAACTGGAGATACAGGAATTTAAAGGAATAGTTGGAGATTCAAGCCACAGATAAAGATTTAATTTCCTCCTATTTATTTAAGTGTCTTTATCTTATCTTTCATATAAAATCAGACAGCTTCTAGGTACTATATAACTAAAGATAGGGACATCTGATGTGACCCTTTTGCTGCAGCTTATAAACTTGACTCATCTCAGGCTGCATATGACTCTTCTCTGCTTATTTTCACAACATGACCCTGCAGAAAAAATTTTTATAGATAAACAGGCAAGATATCACATACACTTAAAAGAGGGAATTCTAGAAAGGACATTTCATCCCCCACCTGAGCACACTAGTAGTATAGTGGGCTGAATGCAGATACGTCCCTTTAAGTGATACTAGATACATTCTCCATTTTTAAAAATAATTTAGCAAATATGAAGTTATTTAATGTACATAAAGGATCAAGAATATGCCATAAGTCACCTTATAATAGACCCAATTCTGCTAATAACACATAAGATACATACATTCTTAGATATGAATGGCAGTCTGACAGTTCAGACTCGTTAAATTATTATTATTATGTATAGTTCTTCGAAATAACCAAATTCAGGCTAAAAGATCTATCAGCTTTGATAGAAGGCTTGAGATGTAGGTATATAGTGGCAGGCTACAATGTCCGTATATCACGTGATATATATTTTGATCTAGGTATTTTCCAGTGTCGTGTAGGTAACAGTACTAAACTAAACACTACACACATTAACATCCAATATCATTTGATGTACACACGTACAGATCATCATCATCATCTTGAGCGCACTGTACGCAAGCCCCGACCTACGTAAATCTTTTACATAATAATGATTCCAAAAATCAGAAGAGTTTTTGTAGTGATTCCCTAGAAAGCGTGGCATCTGGAGATGATAGAGTTAAATGTGAGAATCCTGATAATCCAGGCGGAATCCTCCTTATTATGTCCTTTTAACTCTTCCCTTTCCAGAGTGCACAGCTCAGAGGGTAGTACGTATATGGAGATGATGCAGAGCACCTGACAGGTTGTTAAATGCAATAACTTACCTAAACACTGCATGTACTCATCGAAGCCCTGGCTGTCGCACAGCTTCCAGATGCCTACAAACTGGTCCACCATGATGGGTTCTGTCTGGAGAGGGTGCAGTGCTCAGCACAGAGATGAGGAGAGTGCTGAGGGCAGCCCTGGGTGCTGGGTGTCCTTATAAAGTGCCTGCACTCTGTGCAAGGGCTGAATGTGACGTCGCTGGATCACTTCACAATCCCCTCCCCAGATATTGTCATTGTAAAGACCAGCTCAGCTGTTTTACTCTGCTCTGGCTGGGAGCCAGAGATGAGATGGCGAAATGCGGGTAAAGAGGATGCTTCCCGTGCAACAACACATGGCTCCAATAGTGATTAGCTCAGCCGCGGAGAGATCACGGTTTATTCCATGAGACTTACCTGATGGAGCCTGAGGAATATTCCAGCGCCCACTGACACCACCAAGAAAACCTCATCTGCAGATGTACAAGATGTATTAGAAAGTTCAGCATTAATTCCCTAAAAGTGCTATGAGTGCAAATACCACAGAGAGGAAATAGATGACACTTTTCGTCAATTGTCAATGTCCTCCTAGTAAAGGAAATAGAACTATAGTGATAGTGAAATTACTGGTTCATCAGGGTCCATGGACGGACATCTCACCAAAGTTTTTTAATGGTTAATGCCTGTTTACAGTACCAGAACAAAGCTTCTCGGGAATGGAGGGAGGGCAGCCCCTTCTGTCAGCTTTCAGTTCTTCTATTTAAAGGAAGTCTACCCTCAAAATCCATCATGATAAACCAGGGACCCTTACTCATAGATCCAGGCACCGTGACTGTTATAATCTACTTATATTTGTTATCCATGGCCTCCTTCCTTCTAAAATCAACTTTTTAAATTATGTTAATGACCCACGAGGGTTCCTGGTGGTGTTACCAGAACCCCTCTGTGATGTTACATTGTCTCCCCCTCTACTCTCTCCGCATTTCACTCTCCTTCTGCCTGATGTAATCTCGCTGGAGCAGAGGAAGTTTCAGCACACAGTGTTGAGGTGAATGCTCCTGCATAGTGAAACTGTGAATCTGCAGCATGGCTGGGGCTATGGTAACGCCCCCAGGAGCCTTCTTGGCTCATTTGCAGCATTTTAAAAGTTGATTTTAGACTGAGATCATGGATAACATAACTATAAGAAGATTGCAATAGTCACAGTACCTGGATCTATGAGTAAGTGTCTCTGGTATAGCATGCTTTATCTTGATGGCAGATTTCCTTTAAGGACCTTTGTAGGTCCTTCATAAATCCTTGAAAGGATCTAGCAGACATGTCTGTCAGCAGAGTACAGGGAGGGAAGTCTTTCTCATTATTGTCTCTATAGAGCAATATTAAACATGATGGATGCTTTGGACAACTATGGGTCATCTAGGAACCTTGGACCTCAGACGGCAGCCCAAACTGCCGGTATTATAATCGCTTAATATACCAATGGTAATAAAAAGCTAACTTTTATGCACCCTCTTACGTTCTACCATGGACCCATTGGTCAAAATTCTAACATGGTCACGGGTGCTCATTCGACCCATGTCCTTGTTCGCAGGTGCACCCGTGCACCTCCGGGTCCCCCATTGTGGCCACCACAAGCGGATTTAACCACCGCTAATTGGCCATAAATAGCCAGCCTCTTCCTGTGGCCCTTGCCGGATCTTTGTGCCTCATACACTATGACTCCTGTGATTATCCGTTGTGACCTCTGTTTTCTTTCTGACCTCGATTCTCTGCCGCCTGTCTTACCCTTCAGCTACGTCCCCAACTTCGATTCTGTGCCGCCTGTCCTGACCTCCTGCCTGAGCACGACTCTGATTCTGCCTCACGATTCGGTACTTTGCCTTGGCCACTACCCTGAGCAAAGTGACGCCTATGGAGTGACCTGCTGGTACCACGCCCCAGCAAGTCCAGTCCACTTTGCGTCGGGTTTTAGTAAATACCAGGCACCAATTAGACTCCTCTCCTAGGTGTCGGCTTATGTCATCGTTCATGGTGGTTCAGTGGGTCCACCTCCACCGACCTTGACATAAGCCTTTATTTAAAGACTAAATTGCTATACAGGCAGTCCCCGGGTTACATACAAGATAGGGTCTGTAGGTTTGTTCTTAAGTTGAATTTGTATGTAAGTCAGAACTGTATATTTTATCATTGTAATCCCAGCCAGAACTGGTCTCTGTGACAATTGGATTTTAGAAATGTTGGATTGTCATAAGAATCAGGATTAACACTAAAGCTTCATTACAGATACCTGTGATAACTGTTATAGCTATTTATTGTAGCCTAGGACTAAAGTACAATAAATTACCAATATCCAGAGGTCTGTTTGTAACTAGGGGTCGTATGCAAGTCAAGTGTTCTTAAGTAGGGGACCGCCTATACATGCAAACTTGGGAAGCCCAACCGTATACATGTGCATCATATGTGTAATGTATGTGAAGGGAAAATTCATAGGAATTAGCTCTTAATGGACAACTTAGAAGATGGTATATACATTGTTCTAACACTGTGCACATTTCTACCATATGAAATAGTAGGGCTTTACAGAAACATACACCTGAGGCATACATCAGGGAATACACCTGGGGCCTGTATTAAACAAATATCATGGGATTATACAACACACACCCAAGGACAACCACTTTGCAGTATATACACACATCTAGGCTGCTAAACACGGCCAACTAAATTAAACTTAATTAAACTTTAATAACCCAAGCACCATGATAACCAGCACTCCAGCCAAAGGCATAGATTACACCACTTCATACATAACCATCTACCTAACAGGGACATGGACAGGGAGCCTCCTGCTTCCCAGACTTTGCAGGCTTCTCTGCAGTCATATTATATTAGATGATGGCAAAGCGCATGCGCATTAGACCTTAGATGAGTCGGCTGTTGACTATTGCTCTCTATGGCCCTGAGCCTGCCATAAAACATGTCACTAAATGCTTTTACCAGAGCTTAGGCAAAATGGCAGCCCCCATAATCAGAGACAGAACATGACACATTGGGGCAGATTTATTTACCCGGTCCATTCGCGTTCCAGCAGCGCGTTCTCTGCGCTGGATTCGGGTCCGGCCGGGATTTATTAAGGCAGTTCCTCCAACGTTCACCAGGTGGCGCTGCTGCGCTGAAGTTCCCTGGAACGCACTGGAATACACCGAGCCGGGCTGAGTGAAGGTAAGTGCAAGCTCCGCAACACATTTTTTGTTTTAAATGCGGCGTTTTTTCCGAATCCGTCGGGTTTTCGTTTGGCCACGCCCCCGATTTCTGTCGCGTGCATGCCGGTGCCGATGCGCCACAATCCGATCGCGTGCGATCCCGGGGCAATTCAGGGGAAATCAGAGCAAATCGGAAATATTCAGGTAACACGTTAGGAAAACGCGAATCGGACCCTTAGTAAATGACCCCCATTCTCTTTCAAAATGCAAAAAAAGTAAGTGTTTTTTAGCACTTTTTCTCCCGCTGATTTCAGTTTTTTAGGGAAAATGCCCTTTTACACAATATTGAGGTCATAGAAGACAAGGGTAAGTCACTCTTCTGTTTCGTATCAAAGTTTCACAATTCTTAAACCTCATAAGACTTATTACACCGAGAAAACTAATACTACTACTAAACAGTCCTGTAAATGTCACACGAAGCTCAGAATTTAAAGGTATTACTGAGCTATAGTTGTATTGCAGAAATGTAGAGACCGGGTAATAATAGCGAAATTGGATTTCTTTATTATTTAGCATATAATTAATATTTTTTTGTTTAATGACATGTTAAACATTTTCTAATATACTTTCTGTATCAATTCCTCACGGTTTTTCTGTATCTCTGCTTGCTGGCGTTCTATAGGTAGCTTCATCCTTTACTTCTTGAGGATAAACACTGATCCCTGGTCATGCGATGTCACACAAGTGCACAGTTCGTTATAACCCTGGTCATGTGATGTCACACAGGTGCACGGCTCATTATATCCCTGGTCATGTGATGTCACACAGGTGCACGGCTCATTATATCCCTGGTCATGTGATCTCACACGGGTGCACGGCTCATTATATCCCTGGTCATGTGATGTCACACAGGTGCACGGCTCAATAGCATCAGAGAAAATAATCAGAGCTGTGTGATATTACAAGCCGCGCATGCAGCAGCTGCACGCACTCGTCTGAGGAGCAGGCGTTCTGCGGTAACTCCGGTTCTTCAGATGAGTGCTGAAGATTGGGGGGATCAAAAGAAACTACTCCACGCCCTAGTAGCCTCTTGATAAAAATTGCATGTACATCAAATAAAAGATTTATTAAGTTCTGGGCCACTACAGCTTTAGCTAAATAAAGCATAGGGCTACACTAGATTAGAGGAAGAGAATCTGCCTTCTACCGGATCTGCCAGATTAGGTATATCTGTGATGGTAGGTTTCCTTTAAATATGTCTTGTTACTATATAGGGAGGATGTGTATTTTCAATCTTTTTTTTTGTGAACTGTGTGCACATTGTCATGTTATACTGGACTGTGACTAAAGTGAACACGTAATCCAACATATTGGGGCTCATTTACTAAGAGTATGCGGACCGCGATTCTGTCGGGTTTCCCGAATATTTCCGATTTGCGCAAATTGCCCCGGGTTTTTGGCGCACGCGATTGGAAGAAATGGGGGGGGGCGTGGCCATCAGACAACCCGAAAGATTCAGACAAACCGCGGAATTTAAAAAGGAAATTGTGTCGCAAGATCACGCACTCACATGCACCAGGAAGAAGATGGTGAATTTCAGCAGACCTCAGCGCGGAAGCAACACATGCAGGAAATCGGATGCACGACCTTAGTGAATCGGAGCAGACACGAATCCTCGTCGGACAACGCACTGCGGGATCACGACAGGACCGGGTAAGTAAATCTGCCCCATTGTGTCACTGTGTGATTAATTACACTCAAAATTTCTGGGTCTCACACGCCCTAAGTCATGGGAGAGACATAACGTGAGCAGGTGTACACATAATACAGTGAGTAAGACCAGTACAGGCATTCCCTGGGTTACATACAAGATAGGTTCTTTAGGTTTGTTCTTAAGTTGAATTTGTATGTAAGTCGGAACTGTATATATTATAATTTTAACTCCAGACAAATTTTTTTTTGGTCTCTGTGACAATTGGATTTTAAAAATGTTGGGTTATTATAAGAACCAGGAGTAACAATAAAGCTTCATTACAGACGCCTTTAATAACTGTTAGAGCTGATTATTAGCCTAAGGCTAAAGTACAGTAAATTACCAACACCCAGAGGTCCGTTTGTAACTAGGGGTTGTCTGTAAGTCAGGTGTTCTTAAGTAGGGGACCGCCTGTAATGAGATTGGTGACAATATGTATAGATATCGGTAGTGACATTTCAGCCGTGGGTGACCCTCTTCAATTACAATGACCGGTGACATTCATGTTTACAAAAGCTTTATTGCCATCTTGTGGCCAGACGGGAATTCCCAGATGACCTAAAATAAACATAGACCATAATTGTTTTTTTTATCACTTTTTTATTGCAGAATTCTGCAGTTATTTTTAGGTTTAATGGAAAATATTATAGAAGGATATATTCACACCAGCACATTTCCAGCGGGTATCCTGGGAGTTACACTGGGATCTCTAGCACAGTATTTACAAGGCTTCCGCTTTTTTCCTTCGGATACTAGATGAATTAAAGTGAATATAGTGCAGATTATCCCAATAAATTTTAGTAAACGTTTTATTAAAAGATACTTTTAATCAAGCATTGAATATAAAAGTCCAGACAATTTGTGCGTCACGTCTCGTAGACCAAGGGTTTCGCCTTCTTTCAGCTTCTTCTGGGGCACAGAGGCGGATAGGTGCGTCTTAGTCGAGACATGGGACAGATGAAAGGCAGATGGGAATCTATTAGATTTCAGTCTTATGTATGGATGGGGCTGTTGTCCGTTGGAATTTATGGGATTTGTTATTAGCATGACTTTTTCAGGAAATTCATTTTTGGTGTGGATCCTGAGCCACCCCTGTGTTTTTTGGGGGTGTTGAGACCTACGGTTCGCCTGGATGGCTGGAAGCTCAGTATTTCAACAGACCATTTGGTAACACAGTGGCTAAGGTGCAGGGGCAGAGAGTATTGCCCGAATTTCACAGGTTTGGACAAGCCCCCAGAGGTGGTTGTGTAGGATTTGGAGGGGGAGCAACAATTTGGGAGCCCGGCCATTTAGGGAGCTGATATGTGGTATATAGTTAGACGTGTGCCAGTTGTCAACCTTGTTTCTGGGAATTGTGTATGTGTGGTCAGATATTATATATTTTATTGACATGTTTGGAGAAATGCAAGCTCAGGGGCGGGGCTTAACAAAGCACAAGTGAAAGCTTATTGCATGTCAAAAGTTAGAGTCCAGGAAGAGGAACTATCGGTGGAACGACAGAGGGCATCTGAATCCCTTTAGCACAGACTGCCTATGGTGCCTTGCATATCAGAATGGGATTGGAGGGACACAAATGCTTGATGAGTTCAAGCGTTCATATTCATGGTGGTTGGTCTTCGGAATCGGGATAATTTAAAATGGAGAATGGCAGTCCCAAAATAAATATAACAACCATAGTCAGGGAGCATCTACCAGAAACATACAGAGTGCAGTAACCAGTCTGGGTATCACCGAGCAACTCCAAATCTTGTGCATCAACAAATAAGAGTATGGATGTTGAGAATCCAGTAGGGTCTATAGACAAGAAGCTTACTGAAGTCCTAAGGTAGGAATACATCTAACGGGTGGATAGGTGCATTTACATTCGATTTTTATTTGCAGAATTTGGTAACCGAGCGACCATCTTATACCCGTGACTCTTCTCATCCAACTTGAGAACTTGCACATATCCAACGATGAAATCTGCATTGTTCCCACAGACGTTGAATCACTTTACACAAATATTATACACATAATTAATAAAATAATAATATTATGCACAACAATTTAGTTTTTTAGAACATTTTATAACCAAGTTTTGGGGACTGCAATGGCTGCATACTGTGACCCTCTTGCTCTAATATATTTTTGGTGGGAGGGGGCCAGTGTTTACCCATCTACAACCTTTCGACAAGATGTAATGAATACATGAATTGTGTATTGATGGCAAGCTTCTTTTTTGGCAAGGTTAAGCAGTCAAGAGTTTGCATGATAAACGATTGCACGTCCAACTGTCTCCCACATTCTCCGTTTATTGGACTTGAGAATCTCCATTATTCTGGGCAGTTTATCTACAGTGAGCGATCATCCCCGAGTCCCCATGGCCTAGCAGAGGCCGCAGTGGTGATTCCTGATGAGTAGTATTTTTAATCTACATAAATTTTCTAGTTAAAATACACACGACATTGCAGGTAATTATGGCCCAAAATGGGAACTCATGACATTAAAGTATCATGATCAGAAGGAACGTACAAAGGAACTTACTCTTATGGTGAAGTGATTTCCTCCTCTACATGTTTCATCTTGCTCTAAACCACTAAGTGAAGTAGAAGAAAGAGCAAACAACTTATAAACAGATTTACTGACAGCAAACCACAAGTTAAAAGCCGAGACATGCCCATTATAAAACATTAAAAGTGCAGCAACACGCTGTAGATACGCCTTCATGCCACTAGCACATTGTAACAGATCACCAGAAATGTTATAATCTGGAGTCTCCCATGACAGCCCCCAGGCTGTCATGGTGATGGATCAACACTACCCAATGACATCACAAGGAGAAACGATCAGAGCCAATATGGCGGCACTCATGCGCTGCTAGCAGGTAAAGGGTTAATACCTGCAATTGGGCGTTAGAACTAGATGTTTGCTGCATCATTCTGCAAACACCCAGTCTTTATGGAGAGGGCTCAACCCATGGGCCCCTTCTATACATTCCTTGGGGGACGCCAACATAATACAGGTGGTCCCCTACTTAAGAACACCCGACTTACAAAGGACCCCTAGTTGCAAATGGACCTCTGGATGTTAGTAATTTACTGTACTTTAGCCTTGGGCTACAATAATCAGCTGTATCAGTTATTAAAGGTGTCTGAAATGAAGCTTTATTGCTAATCCTGGTTCTTATGACAATCCAACATTTTTAAAATCCAATTGTCACAGAGACCAAAAAAAAATTTTGGCTGGGGTTACAATGATAAAATATACAGTTCCAACTTACATACAAATTCAACTTAAGAACAAACTTACAGAACCCATCTTGTACTTCACCCGGGAACTGCCTGTATTATGTAGTAGAACAAGTAGGAGCATGAAATAAAATACTGTACCACTTGTAAATCAGGGTAAAACCTTAAAATGGTGAAGAGGTGGTGGTTATAATTTCACATATTGCACGGTGGCTCAGTGGTTAGCATTACAACCTTGCATCGCTGGGCTCCTAGGTTTCAGTCCCATCCAGGTCAACACTGCAAAGAGTTTGTATCTTCTCTCCGTGGGTTTCCTCCCTCACCCCAAAACATACATTGATTACATTGTGAGCCCAATAGGGACAGGGACTGATTTTTGGCAATATCTGTCAGCACTATAAAGGAATTATTATTATTACACATTTGACTAGAACATTGATCTAATACTACTTTTACGCATAAGCGAATCTTGTATGCATTGTTCATATAATCCAGAGGACAAACCTTTCTGTGATATGTCACAGATGTAGCAGCTGATCTGTACTTGGGTCCTCCCCTTGGTTACACAGAGGTTCTGACTGTTGGCTATGTAGTGGTAGATTTTTGTGAACATAGTGTGAAATTCACTGGAATTTCAGTGGATTTTATCAGAACCTTTATTGTGTGACCATTGCTGTGTAGTAATCCTAATGTTACATGTTACATATTTCTGACTCTTAACTCTGCTTTGTGGTTTTGAGCTTTGACCAAAAACATTTTTGGGGAAATTATTTCAAGAAACATTATGACATTATCTGCCAGTGAATCACTCCCTTTTCAAGAATCCCAACAATCCATTTTTAAAGCCTCCCTGCTAATGTATAGTTTATAGGTCAGTTCACAGAAAAAAGGGAATTTGTGTGAAAGAAAATGCAACAGACATAGAAGCTGTTAGTATTTCAGGAAAGCTTGAGGAATCTGCTTTCTTCTATACCACGGCCTTATACACCGTGTGCAGCACTTTCCAGGTAACCCCCAAAATTGTAAAATATATAAAAACTTTATTCATAAATTGCACCAAATATAGAAAACACTACAATGTGGTGACTAAATCAAGTTCTGTCAAGATCGGGAACAAATCTCCACTTCCTAAAATCCCTACAGGTATATGTGCAAGTATCTAAGTAAGCCAAAGGCCATAACACCGAAGGGACTCCCTTCAAGCTATACATTACATAGAAGTATACTTATATGGGTAATTCATTAAGACGCATGCAGAGGTGGATTAAGACTGCCATGTGCCCTGGGCTGTATGAATACTATAGCCCCTATAAGTTCAGAATTCACTTCCTTCATATGGAACTAGAATGAGCTTCTAGGGCAGTGATGGTGAACCTTTTAGAGGACGAGTGCCCAAACTGCAACCCAAAGCCCTGCTTATTTATCGTGAGGTGCCACCAAAAATTAAAGCAGTAACTTATTGCTCCCGGTTGAACAAATTTCAATCATATTGGCCTCCTGAGGACAGCAACACAGTAGAAAGATGGAAAATTTTCATAATTTTAGCTTCTTTCCAGTTTCCTTTTGGGGCCAGCAGGAGGTCCTCCAAAAATAATTTGACCCTGTCTAATTCTCTTTTTTCCTACAGTCCCAAGTAGCGAAGTAAGTAGCATAATATGACTGAAAGCAGCATCTTAAGTTGCTTGGAACCGCAGGAAGGTTCTTTGATTGTTGGGTGTGCTGGGGAGATGGGCCAGGTGCCCACAAAAAGGACTCTGAGTGCCGTCTCTGTCACCCGTGCCATAGGTTCGCCACCACTGTTCTAGGGGAATGGAGGATGTGTCCTTTTTGGCTGCTTTCAATCTCCAGGTTCAGGACCTTTGGAGGACCTTCAAAGGTCCTGCAATGGCTCATGTATATTTGTATAGAAAGCAAGAATAGATAAATAAGGATTTCTTGGTTGAAGACCTCTCAGTATAAAACATGGATGATGGCTTGGGTGGCCATGTGCCACCTAGAAGGCTTGGACCCCCAGGCTACTGCTCAAACCACCTACAATATGATCAACTACTGGACTAGTCTAAAATTACCCCGCTGGTGCTCCACCTACTAAGAAGCTCCGGTCTAAGATTGGGGCACAAACTACGCAAGGTCTGATCCTGCTGAGTTTTATGCTATAGTCTCTTCTGGGCATTAACGCCCTGTCGGCCTCCATGCCAGCAGTGGCGTTCGGGTCGGAGAAGCAGATATATGTGCCTTGACCAGAAAACTGGTGGAGAAGCCATAATGAATCTCCCACCTAGTGTTTAGGTACAGACCATCTTATATGGTCTGCAAAACCTATAGTGTATGTTTAGAATCAGGTGAATAGGACACGTACAGTATGGATAGAGCACAAGCTTTAAAAAAACCAAACACTTCAACCATTGTTCTTTTGTAAAGTCTTATGCTCAGGATCTGTAGTCATTGAATTATCAGATACAAAGTCATATGCATGTAGCTGGCAGAGAGAACATGTAAAACATCTACCTGGCAAAGTGTAAACTGATGATAGATAACACCAGTATGTGGAGACGCTGTACAAATATAAACAATACTTGGCTTTACTTCTAACACAGCAGGCAAAGGAAAGCCATTCTCTTCACCGCACACAAGACGGAAAGACAACTATCAGGAGGAAACAGCCCCATTACATGATAAACATGGACATCACGTATGGGAACTACCGTACTACAATATTCACTTACATATCCATCTCAAAGAACTCTGGAAGAATTCAACTTGAGACCAGCAATCTTGTTCTCTAGCTTAAAGACTTTTTGCTTCTCCAAGCCATTGGGAACAGATCATATGACAGAAGATTGTCCTCTAAGACTATGATGAGCAGATGTTGAGAACTTTGAGTCCCTGCCACGTTGGAGTCCTCCTTACTAATCTACAGCAGAAAATCTACAAGTGACACGTACAGAGCCAAGTGCAGATTTGACAAGGTACTTTGTCAGAAACCCGCACTCCCGTATCCGGTGCATAAAAGCTTTAATCACTTTAGGTTTTTAATTCTTTAGACGTCTTTTCTACATAATTTATCAAGGTCTTAGACAGCTTACTAAATCTGGTTAATGTCTGCAGTCGAAAACCTAGTTCCCAAGTTTTTGCTACACCACTGACTGGATTATCGCCTAAATGTGCAACTTTTTGAATTTGCACTTCATAGATATTTCCACAACTTCTGGAGCTGTGCGAACTGATAAAAGGAGTGGATAGGTAAAGTGGCAAATTTGGCAGATGATACAATTAAGACACCTTGAAGGCAGAAGAAAAAAAAAAAAAACTGCAATGACCGTGTGGCTTTGTCCATCTGCTTTTTTTGTTTGGCTTGCAGCAAACTGGACCATTTCAAGATTTGAAGGGAAATTGTCACAAATGTAGACATGCATCAAAGCCAAGGAAACGCCAAGCCCAAAAAGTTTTGAGACATGGGCCTCATGCGCTGGATTAAATAACCAGGATGCTGAGTATGTATTCTCACGTTCAGCTTTTTAGATGCAGTTTGGCGCCGAAAGCAGAAGGAGTGGAAAAGTAGCATCTCCTCTTATATGCCCTCACCCATTATGATCCACTCCTGTTTTTGTCTTCCAAAAATGCATCAGAAAACCTGATATGGGGCCCAAGCAGGGGAACAGAACACAACAAGTCCGTTCGGGCCGGTAAACAGAGAAAACATGAAGGAAGGAACAAACCTCATGTGCACAAATTAATCCAGATGTTTTTAGGATAAGCAAATTACCCCCCCCCCCCCCTCTAAAATGTACAGCCAAAATTTGTGCTCCAAGGAGACTGGGGCTGATGGCAAGGTCTGGGCATAACTGCAGTAGATATGCAATTAAAAGGGAGTGTCGCCAGGGACACTTTTTTACAAAAAAAAAGTTAGAAGCTCATTACAGCTGCGTTGCAAATATGCCTCAGCTTAAGTATTTGCATTACAATATAATTGAGCTTTAACTTACCCTGCACCCTGAATTCTTAAGTCACAGGGGTTGGGTACAAAGAAAAAAAAAAGTGCTGCAGACTGCTGAGCCCCCACCTTTGTGCTCCTGTACAGCTCCTCCCTATCCCATGTTTGCAATGAAGCTGTAATGGGGTTTTGTAACCAGTCTAGTGAAAATTATGTCCCTGGTGACAGGTTCTCTTTAACAAACATATACTGTGTGTTCTACCACTATACAGGCAGTCCCCAGGTTACATACAAGTTTGGGTCTGAAGGTTTGTTCTTAAGTTGAATTTGTATGTAAGTCGGAACTGTATATTTTATCATTGTAATCCCAGCCAGAACTTTTTTGGTCTCTGTGACAATTGGATTTTAAAAATGTTGTGTTGTCATAAGAATCAGGAGTAACACTAAATCTTCATTACAGACACCTGTGATAACTGTTACAGCTGTTTATTGTAGCCTAGGGCTAAAGTACAATAAATTACCAATATCCAGTAGTCCGTTTGTAACTAGGGGTCGTATGCAAGTCGAGTGTTCTTAAGTAGGGGACCGCCTGTACTGTGAGGCCATGTACAACTAGGTACTTACCTGCTCAGTCACTCACGGTGTCCCATGTCGTGGTCTCTCCATTCAGAAAGCCAGGTCCAGCCTGCAGCTGTTACTTGTCTCAAAGCAAATCTACCATCAAAAATTCATTATAAACCAGGGACATTACTCAGATCCAGGCAACGTGACTTTGGTAGTCTTATGTTAGCCATGGCCCCTTTTCTTCTAAAATAAGTTTTTTTAAGCCACACTAATGAGCCAGAATGGCTCAGGGAGAGCATCAGAGCCCCCAGGCTGCCAGCTTCACAGGCTTGTAGACTGTCTCTCCTAGCACTTGCCCAACCCACTGCCATCAGTGTGGAAGGGGGGGGGGGGGTCAGCATAGTTTAACAGCCTGTTATCAGCACAAGTTTACAGGTTTCTTTTAGAAGAAAGGAGGCCATGGATAACAAAAATTTCTTCAATTACAATTTTTTAAAGAATTACCAGTATGTAGACATTTCCTATAATGTAGCCATGTTGTCCCTGGATACAATAACCCATTTAAGTGCCATTTTTTCCTGCCCGATCACCTGGATTCAGTGTTTATTACATCAGCATGGATACTTGCAGAAACTTCCCACCATTTCACATGCATAAAGTTTCTTTGTGCAGTCTCTCCAGCAGTGGTAGCTGTGTCCAAGGTTAAGTGATGACATGATTTCCCATGAATATATCCATCTTTGTACAGGGACTTTTATTTTAACAACCAAATGAAGATATGTATAAGGCAGATTAAATCAAGATCAATATAGCCTTTTAAACAAGTTGGCCAATATAGAAAACTCAGCAGCGGTGTCCTAGCAAGAGTTCTGCCATTCAATACTTCTCCTTTGGACTCCTTAGCTATAATGTGATGTGATATTTCAGAAGCTGCATTCTGTTTTTGGAACACCGGACAAATTCAGAGATTGCAGAGTTTATTTCAGTTTAGGAAGAGAATGCAAACGACCAAACAAAATTGGAGAACAAAAGCTTTAATGTATATTACAAATGAACACAATGTATCACAGAAGCTTTTGACGCCAACCAAGTGGCCCAGTGTAATGCTCATTGAACTGAGCTTGTATTTTATGGAATCAAGTCACACTTGAGGGAGATCTTATTTTTTGTCGTAGACCCGAACGCAACTCGCATCGTCGATACTGCAAGTCTAGGAAACAAAACACAAGACTATTAGAAAGATTTCATATAGGATCTTAGCAAAGAAATAGTCAGCATGGAGGCTTTCCATTACACCGTTTGAGAGTCCACCCAAAAAAGAAAAAGTAACGTTCCTTTAAACTATGGTGGACAGATTAATGGTCTCTTTACATTAAAATCTGTTATTGGCAAAACATCTGATACTACAAAGTTTTTTCCAGTATTAATGGAACCTACCAAATGCAGGTATGAATTTAAACCAACTTTGACCTTTCCTTATTTCCCCCCCCCCCCTCCCTCGACAACTCATTTATTGAAGTAGAGATGAACATAAAAGTCAATCATATCTTATAATTAGACCATATTTGAGTAAATTCTCTGTATTTTGATACAAAATACAAAACTAGATTAGAATTCCTTGTACTTACTGTTACTAGGCGGCCATCTTTCAATTCTCTAGTAATTTTAGATTCTTTGCCATCCCATTTTTGCTTATGTATTAATACACCATTCTCGAAAGTCAATAAAGCCTGCAAAATAGAGAGCAAAAAAATTATAAAATTTAAGAGGAAAACAAAGTCCTTAGTTTTACATAAAACAAAGTTTAAATGCTTCTTGATACATTAGGGTTTGAGGTAGTTGCAGAGGGCCCAGGTCAAGTTCATAGAGAAAGATAGACCCAATTCCAACTGGAAATCAACACATTAAGTAAAATATTCCAATTGTCAGAAAAACATTCAGTCTCCAGTTATTGGTTGGGAAGGAGCGCTTCCACAGTGTAAGTGTTGACTAAGGGTCAACACTTCTTGTGGGGCAACTATAGGTTAGACCTTCCAAGATACAGATACATAAAAAAAAAAAAAAAATAGTTCTGATCCTAACCCTCTGCATCAGATTTTTCTGCCAGTAATAGACATATTCCAATATATAAGTATAACAGTGGTCTTTCCTGGACAGAACCAAGACAACACATACGGTATTTAGTCCCCTGGCAGTTCCTTACCTGGACCTTCCTGCCATCCGCGGTGCACTCTTCAAACTCTTCACCCAACTTAAATTTCAGTTCTGTGTTCTTAAAGGTGCTCATTGTTTTAATACACCATTCACCATTATTTACACTGATGTCCATATCAGGCCTCAGATGACGAGCAGCTTGGCGGGTTAAAAAGGACACTCCTATAGAAAGAGAATAAAGTGTTGTATATTACATCAAAACCTTTAAATTTAACTTTCATATAAAAAGAAACTTCTAAGTGGAACAGAATACATTTCAATTTACTTAACTCAAGCTTAAAACTTCAGCCTATTCACTCCAAGTATTCCTAGAGTGTAGAGCTAAGATAACAGTTATTCTCACAGGGAACTGTATGAATAACATGGCAGTGGTCCATTGTCTTAGTTAGCACCCATGATATGCAATCAATGGTGCAGTATAACTCAGCCTCCCCCTACTAAAATTAGATTCCTAACATACTTTATGAATATTTTCAGAGAATCAGGATACCAAGGGCATTGCTTGAATACCACCCTGGATACACCAATTTGACAGTGTGCATGGTATTTTTTTATTAACCATACAAGTCTGCATTTCCTGCAAACACAAGGTTGAATGGAATGGATGAAAGGCTCAGCGTAGTGGAATTCTAGACAATACGTGGGTCATTTAACAATTTTGGTGCATGGCTGTTTCTGGCATAAGAATTGCACTATAATTTTCACTGGGATGCAAGATTGTGGTGCATGACTGAAAATGGTGCAACCCAAATCCCCAGTTTGGAAGGTGAAATAGAGCTACAAAAAGCTGGTCTATGGAGTTCCAAGTGTGCACAGAGAAAAGTTTTTTGGTCCGTTTTTAAGCAGTCCATCAAAAACGCATGAGTTTTGACCAATTATCTTAATTGAAACTGGTCTAAAACGCATGCATTTTTTAACAGACTGCTTAAAAATGGGCAAAAAAAAAAAAAAGGTTCAAAACGCCATGTGTGCCATCACCCCAAGTCCCCATTATGATCCATACCTGCTTTTGGCTTAAAACCTGATGTTTGAAGGCACCCTCAAGGCTTTAGTAGATCCCAAATGTCACTCTGCAGTTTACCATTTTTTAAAAACTATTCTATGCACTTTAAAAACTTTGGTTTATATGCCATTGCCTTTAGAGGCTACTCAAGGCATGGAGTAGCCTCTGAGCTTTGGGGCCAAGACTCCACACCCCAAGTAGTCTCTGCAGAGTCACTCCTACATATGGTGCAGCACAGCCCACACCAAGCTCACCTTTAGCCAGCAACATTTCAGGAGCCACGTTCATATGCTTTTAAGCCCCAGTACCAGCTACATTTTAGAAAATATTAAAAACCTTATTTCCTTTGAACCACTTTCCTTTCCTCCCAGGGTCGCCCATGCTTGGCACAAAACTAGTCTCCTGCTTATCGGGTAGAGGGGATAGTGCTCCGGTGCAGTGGACACCCCCTAGGTGCAAATACCTCATCAGCATACAGATTGAAATAGTAATTTCTCAGAAGCAGCGGAATGGAAAAAAATAAATGAAACATTAGAAATCAGTGCATTTCTCTCCAACAAGCTGCCAGGAGATTGAAAACTTCATCTGAAACTGAATGTGTTAAAGCCAAAAGCAGGTGTGGACCATAGTGAGTGATAACATCATTGAGAGAAGCTTTTCTTTTACACTACATCTGAAAAAGTGAACGCACCCTCGGAGGAGTTGGTAGGCTGCCCGTAAGTGCCCAATATGAACACACCCTTAGGTGTGTCAAGGTTATTACTGATATATTGCACTTTAAACCTGTCTATGTAACCTAATAGGGATCAGTCAAGGTGACTTCATTTAAAAGTCAAAGTTGTAATCTATGATAAAGACAAATTATGTTTAATCTTTTACTCCATCTAGCAGGATAATCACAGCCAGACACCGAGTTCCTTCTTAAGGTTCAGCTATTGTGACCTGAGCAAACATCCTCAATTAGCCAAGGGTGGAGAACAGTTTGTCCTCCCAGCAGCCATTATGCCTGGTGGGCAGGGGGGGGGGAAGAAAGAAATACAGGCAGCCCCCGGGTTACATACAAGATAGGGTCTGTAGGTTTGTTCTTAAGTTGAATTTGTATGCAAGTCAGAACTGTATATTTTATCATTGTAATACCAGCCAGAACTTTTTTTGATCTGTGACAATTTAAAAAATGTTGGGTTGTCATAAGAACCAGGACTAACAATAAATCTTAGTTACAGACACCTGTGATAACTGATTATTATAGTCTAGGGCTAAAGTACAGTAAATTACCAACATCCAGAGGTCTGTTTGTAACTAGGGGTCGTATGTAAGTCGAGTGTTCCCAAGTAGGGGACTGCCTGTATACCATTGTGCCAAATTCACACAGTATGGATTTTACTTGCATAAAATTCTGGGTCGTCGTTCAGCAGCAGATTTACTATATAGTCAAAGGTTCAACAAAGTCCACAAGCAACATGTGAGTTACTTGGTGCATGAAGACAAAGCTTGACTTAATTCCCCGTATTAACTGAACCAAAAGCTTCCAAGGTTTTTTCAGCTACAAAAAGTTGCATCAATTTTTAATAAATCCCATATATCACTACAAATCTGCCCCATTGGTGTTGCAATTTATTATTTTTTTTAATCCAGTATTCACACAAGGGTACAAATCTAATTATTGCACTGCCAAAGCATATGCTTCCAACTCACCGCATATCTCCATGTACTTGTTAAAGTCATCAGCATTGTTCTCAGTGAGTTTCCACATGCCGCACATTTCTTCACACATTGTGGCTGTGAGTAGTGGAGCCGTTCTCAGCAGAGGAGAAGAGGTTGGCTGCAGGCAGTGACAGAAGTGAGGAGAGCATCCGCCTTTATAGAGCAGTGAGGGCTGTGCTGCGCTGATGTCACTCATCCAATTCAGCTGAGAGAGAAAACTCCCCCAACTATAGAGCTGATTCAGCACTTGGGCTCTGATTTACTATATAACTTCCCCCTCTGGCCCTTTAAAACAAGAAAAGTCTTGTCAGGACAGCCGTCTGCCATGGTACGCTTACGATCCACGCCCAGACAAGGCTCCTCACTTATCCCATATTACACTTTCACTGAGAAAACTGGTCTTGATGTTGCACTTAACCGCAGCGCCCTAGGCCAACAATGGCTTATTCATTAACCAATCCATATTAGGATATTCGGCGTTACTAAATTATCAGGCATTATCAGACGGGCACCTGAAGCTGGCAACGTGGCACTGTACTTAGGAACAGAGGTTTAAACCGCCATATGGGGCACAGTACAGTAATACTAATATAATCACATCTGACTGTGACTTGTCCTGTACATTGCTCACGGCAAGGGCAATCCCCTGATTTCTTTACTGATATGACAGATTTTAGGAAATACTTGCATCACACGATGGAGTCTGTTGAAGGTTTCACATGCAATCCTGTGCTGCTAGTCTGGATTTTTATTCAAAATCTTTAAGGTGTGTTCACACATTCAGTTTTTTAGATGCAGTTTTCAAAGCCAAAAGCAGATATGGATCATGATGGGTGAGGACACATCATTGAGAGAAACTGCTCCTACTAGTTTTTTCACTACACTCCTGGAGTGGACATCGAAAATTGCATCTGAAAAAGTGAACGTGTGAACACACCCTGAGGGCGCTGTCCCACGTTGCGGTCCGCGGTTGCATTAATTTAACGCAAAACCCCGGCGCCGATGCGATCGGACCACGGTGGGCGCGGTTTTGTCTGCGTTTGCAAGCGCAACGTGGGACAGCGCCCAGAGGGCGCGTTCACACGTTGCGTTTTGGTTGCGTTTTCATTGCGTTTGGAACGCATATACAACAGCTGATGTGAGGTAATTTGCCTAATTACATTACCGTTTACGTTTGTAAGGGCGCGTTCACACGTTGCATTTTGACCTGCGTTTTCATTGCGTTTGAAACGCATATACAACAGCTGAGGAGAGGTGATTTGCCTAATTTCATCACTGTTAACGCATGCGTTAACAAAACGCATCGTAAACGCGATGTTAACGCATGCGTTAACAAAGCGTTAACGCATGCAACGTCTGTCTGTAAGCAGCCTAATACAGTATAACAGGGACTCCTAAAGTCTGTCTGAATGCGGCCTTAGATTCCTATACAGGGGCAATGTCCACTCCACAGACTGACATCATCCCATGACGTCTCCATATAAATATTATCGGGTACAGGAGGTTTATCTCGCTGCAGGTTTTGCTTCCTTGTAGGCTGTAACAATTCTGTCCTTGTGCTCATGAAGCTTTCCATCTACTGTACCTGCTGAACTTATATGCAGCTTCCAGTCTGAGCTGCAGTATAAAGCATGGGGGGGATGCACGTTATATATGGGCAGGAGGTAGTCTTACTCTTTGTGGCAGGATGGAAATCCCGCAATTTTGTAGGGTCAACCACTTATAGTGCAAACCATGACTTTTAAAGGACCAATCATGGGGATTATTAGTAAAAATTCAAAGGTTCACCTCAAATTTGAGGCTATAGACAACTACCTAAACCCTATATAAGGGGTTTGGTTTTTTTGGATGTAAATGACCTGAAGTATTCATATGTACTATCTGCAGAAGGTCCAGGATACAGTGCAGTTAGTCATCGCTCTACAATCTCTGTGTTACCAGTGGCCTGCTTGCCCCCTACTTGCACTACAGTCACAGTTCCCAGCAGACAAGGCATGCTGGGAGTTGTAGTTGCAGAGCACCGGCATAAAGAGAGCAGCTATTTCCTGCCCTTGATCCTGTAAGAGGACAGCCAGATTGAGACATGAGCCTGACAGCAATTCTCTCTGTGGACCAATTATACCAGAGTGGTGCAATCATTAATGCAACGTCATGCGGATGGGAATTTAGAAATCCCCCTCGGTAACTGGACACATCTGGGCCCCCGCTGTACAATACTAGAGAGACAAGTGTGTTTCATCATTTCTGCCACCGTCATGGAATAGCCAAAGTAAACAAACTCCAATAATGGCCGCACGTGATCTGCGTCTACATACAATCACAGGTAAGTACAAAATCATTATGATATGTGAACCCTTCTTAAAGGGAATCTCACCATACAGACAGCAGCCAGTGCTATGTATTGTCCCTGGAGAGATGTGTAATCAGACCTTTGTGTATGTTGTTGGTAGCAGCAACAGGATTATTGTATATTCCAGGATTGTAGCTGCTCCAAGTACAACGGGGGTGTGTCCTCATAATGTCGTGCTCTTTGCACTCTGCAGCCAGTGTTATGATTTGTGATACCTTTGTGTATGTTGTAAGTAAAGGCAGAACTGTGACATATGTATTTATATTCCAGGATTGTCATTTCTCAAAGTGCACTTGGGAATGTATACTCACACTGCTGTGCTCTGTGCAGCCAGTGTTATGTACTGTCCCTGGAGAGATGAGGGACAGACCTTTGTGTATGTTGATGTTAGCAGCAGAACTATGATACATAGAATTATATTCCAGGATTGTAGCTTCTCTAAGCATTGTAGTAGTCTATTGAGCCCTACCATATACATTGGATGTATCCCATATTATAAGGGGTATGACAAATGGTTCCATAGTGTTAGCCTAAGGGCTCCCTCTCCCCCTGCGTTAGGTCTACATTCTGCATCTCCCTGCACATTCTTATTATAACATCTCTATGATGGGTTAATAGACAACCTGCGCTGTTAATGATGGATCCTCTGAGTTAACACTCCAGAGCTTCATATTAATGTCCGGCCCCTGGAGAACAAGCATTTGTAAAAAGCGCATCACGTTGTCTGTTTTCACACATCAGCGCTGCCCCAGAGCTCCTCAGACGCTGCCTCTTTACTGCTAAGGAGCATCCAGGGACCTGATACTTTCTATTCCGGAGTACAAACGTAGAAACATGGCAAGGAAGAAAGTATAGTATCAGAGAAACATTGTAACAATTACCGGGGGTCTACACATTGTATACAAGCAGAAAAAAATTGTAATAATTACCAGGGGTCTACACATTGTATAAAATCAGAGATACATAGTAACAATTACCGGGGGTCTACACATTGTATAGAATCAGAGACAAATTGTAACAATTACCAGGGGTCTACACATTGTATAGAATCAGAAAAACATTGTAACAATTATTGGGGGTCTACACATTGTATAGAATCAGAAAAACATTGCAACAATTATTGGGGGTCTACACATTGTATAGAATAAGAGAAACATTGTAACAATTACCGGGGGTCTACACATTACATAGAATCAGAGATACATTGTAACAATTAACAATTATTGAGGTGGTCTACACATGATATAGATTTAGAGGAACATTGTAACAATTACTGGGGGTCTATACATTGTATATTTACAGGGGTAGAAGCTTTACAAACATCTGCAGGTTTAACACAAGGATTACTGGGGGGGGTCTACACATTGTATACATACAGGGTAGTAGGGGTTCTATATGTAACATTTGCATTTTGCTGGGAAGCAGTTTTCTTAATTTTTCCATGTGTTTTAATGTGTTTCTCAGGGCGCGTTCACACGTTGCGTTTTGACCTGCGTTTTCATTGCGTTTGAAACGCATATACAACAGCTGAGGAGAGGCGATTTGCCTAATTTCATCACTGTTAACGCATGCGTTAACAAAACGCATCGTAAACGCGATGTTAACGCATGCGTTAACAAAGCGTTAACACATGCGTCTTGTTAACGCATGCGTTAACATTGCGTTTACAAACGTAAACGGTAATGTAATTAGGCAAATTACCTCACATCAGCTGTTGTATATGCGTTCCAAACGCAATGAAAACGCAACCAAAACGCAACGTGTGAACGCGCCCTCAGGGTATGGTCACACACTGCACAAGCGCAGAGGGCCGTGCTTAGGCCCAACCTTATTACCATTTCCAGTGAAATGCATTAAATTGTTTACCGATCGCATGCGTTTCACACCAAATGCAAATGCTCTCACAAATTTTGATCCACACCCGCTTTTGGCTATATAAATTGCATCAGAAAACCTGAACATGTGAATGTAGCCTTATGGGGTATTAACAAATATGCAAATGAATATAGAGAGGCTTCTCACCTGTTGCTGCGCACTGATACATTGTATATGTTGTTACTATTGTGGCAGGTAACACTCTGCACTGATACATTGTATATGTTGTTACTATTGTAGCAGGTAATGTACTGCACTGATACATTGTATATGTTGTTACTATTGTAGCAGGTAACACTGTGCACTGATACATTGTATGTGTTGTTACTATTGTGGCAGGTAACACTGTGCACTGATACATTGTATATGTTGTTACTATTATGCAGAGTCACTCCTCATATGGTGCAGCACAGCCCACACCAGCTCACCTTTAGCCAGCAACATTTCAGGAGCCACGTTCATATGCTTTTAAGCCCCAGTACCAGCTACATTTTAGAAAATATTAAAACCTTATGTTCCTTTGAACACTTTCCTTTCCTCCCAGGGTCGCCCATGCTTGGCACACAAACTAGTCTCCTGCTTATCGGGTAGAGGGATAGTGCTCCGGTGCAGTGGACACCCCCTAGGTGCAAATAACTCATCAGCATACAGATTGAAATAGTAATTTCTCAGAAGCAGCGGATGGAAAAAATAAATGAACATTGAAATCAGTGCATTTCTCTCCAACAAGCTGCCAGGAGATTGAAAACTTCATCTGAAACTGAATGTGTTAAAGCCAAAAGCAGGTGTGGACCATAGTGAGTGAACATCATGGAGAAGCTTTTCTTTTACACTACATCTGAAAAAGTGAACGCACCCCCCGGAGGAGTTGGTAGGCTGCCCGTAAGTGCCCAATATGAAACACCTCAGGTGTGTCAAGGTTATTACTGATATATTGCATTTAAACACTGTCTATGTAACCTAATAGGGATCAGTCAAGGTGACTTCATTTAAAAGTCAAAGTTGTAATCTATGATAAGCAAATTATGTAATTCTTTTACTCCATCTAGCAGGATAATCACAGCCAGACACCGAGTTCCTTCTTAAGGTTCAGCTATTGTACTGAGGAAACATCCTCAATTAGCCAAGGGTGGAGAACAGTTGTCCTCCAGCAGCCATTATGCCTGGTGGGCAGGGGGGGGGGAAGAAAGAATACAGGCAGCCCCCGGTTACATACAGATAGGGTCTGTAGGTTTGTTCTTAAGTTGAATTTGTATGCAAGTCAGAACTGTTATTTTATCATTGTAATACCAGCCAGAACTTTTTTGATCTGTGGACAATTTAAAAATGTTGGGTTGTCTGACAAAAACCGGACTAACAATAAATCTTAGTACAGACACCTGTGATAACTGATTATTATAGTCTAGGGCTAAAGTACAGTAATTACCAACATCCACGAGGTCTGTTTGTAACTAGGGGTCGTATGTAAGTCGAGTGTTCCCAGTAGGGGACTGCCGTGTATACCATTGTGCCAAATTCACAACAGTATGGATTTACTTGCATAAATTCTGGGTCGTCGTTCACGACAGCAGATTTACTATATAGTCAAGGTTCAACAAAGTCCACAAGCACATGTGAGTTACTTGGTGCATGACAAAGCTTGACGAATTCCCGTATTAACTGAACCAAAAGCTTCCAAGGTTTTTTCAGCTACAAAAAGTTGCATCAATTTTTAATAAATCCCATATATCACTACAAATTTGCCCCCTTGGTGTTGCAATTTATTATTTTTTTTAATCCAGTATTCACACAAGGGTACAAAATCTAATTATTGCACTGCCAAAGCATATGCTTCAAACTCACCGCATATCTCCAGTACTTGTTAAAGTCATCAGACATTGTTCTCAGTGAGTTTCCACATGCCGCACAGTTCTTCAACACATTGTGCGTGAGTAGTTGGAGCGTTCTCAGCGAGGAGAAGGGTTGGCTGCAGGCTCTGACAGAAGTGAGGAGAGCATCCGCCTTATAGAGCAGTAGGCTGTGCTGCGCTGATGTCACTCATCCAATTCAGCTGAGAGAGAAGAAAACTCCCCCAATAAGAGCTGATTCAGCATTGGGCTCTGATTACTATATACTTCCCCTTGGCCCTTTAAACAAGAAAAGTTGTCAGGACAGCCGTCTGCCTGTGGTACGCTTACGATCCACGCCCAGACAAGGCTCCACTTTATCCCATATTACACTTTCACTGAGAAAACTGGTCTTGATGTTGCACTTAACCGCAGCGCCCTAGGCCAACAATGGCTTATTCATAACCAATCCATATTAGGATATTCGGCGTTACTAAATTATCAGGCATTATCAGACGGGCCCTGAAGCTGGCAACGTGGCACTGTACTTAGGAACAGAGGTTTAAACCGCCATATGGGGACAGTACAGTAATACTAATATAATCCATCTGACTGTGACTTGTCCTGTACATTGCTCACGGCAAGGGCAATCCCTGATTTCTTTACTGATATGACAGATTTTAGGAATAACTTGCATCACACGATGGAGTTGTTGAAGGTTTCACATGCAATCTGTGCTGCTAGTCTGGATTTTATTCAAATCTTTAAGTGTGTTCACAACATTCAGTTTTTTAGATGCAGTTTTCAAAGCCAAAGCAGATATGGATCATGATGGGTGAGGACACATCATTGAGAGAAATCTCCTACTAGTTTTTTCACTACACTCCTGGAGTGGACATCGAAAATTGCATCTGAAAAAAGTGAACGGGTGAACACCCTGAGGGGCGCTGCCCACGTGCGGTCCGCGGTTGCATTAATTTAAGCAAAACCCCGCGCCGATGCGATCGGAACGGATGGGCGCGGTTTTGTCTGCGTTGGCAAGCGCAACGTGGGACAGCGCCCAGAGGGCGCGTTCACACGTTGCGTTTTGGTTGCTTTTCATTGCGTTTGGAACGCATATACAACAGCTGATGTAGGTAATTGCCTAATTACATTACCGTTACGTTTGTTGGGCGCGTTCACACGTTGCATTTTGACCTGCGTTTTCATTGCGGTTGAAACGCATATACAACAGCTGAGGAGAGGTGATTTGCCTAATTTCATCACTGTTAACCGCATGCGTTAACAAAACGCATCGTAAACGCGATGTTAACGCATGCGTTAACAAAGCGTTAACGCATGCTTTGTTTTAACGCATTGTGTTAACATTGCGTTTACAAACGTAAACGGTAAGTAATTAGGCAAATTACCTCACATCAGTGTGATATGCTTCCAAACGCAATGAAACGCAACCAAACGCAACGTGGAACGCGCCCTCAACGCAATGTTAACTCATGCGTTAACAAAACGCATGCGTTAACGCTTTGTTAACGCATGCGTTAACATCGCGTTTACGATGCGTTTTGTTAACGCATGCGTTAACAGTGATGAAATTAGGCAAATCACCTCTCCTCAGCTGTTGTAAATGCGTTTCAAACGCAATGAAAACGCAGGTCAAAATGCAACGTGTGAACGCGCCCTGAGGGCGCGTCCATACGTTGCGTTTTGACCTGCGTTTTCATCTCATTTGAAACGCATATACAACAGCTGAGGAAAGGTGATTTGCCTAATTATATCACTCTTAACATTTCCGTTTACAAAACGCATCGTAAACGTGATGTTAACACATGCGTTAACATTGCGTTAACAAACGTAAGCGGTAATGTAATTACGCAAATTACCTGTTGTAATGCGTTTCAAACACAATGAAAACACGACCAAAACGCAACGTGTGAACGCGCCCCGAGGCTGGTGCAAACGCAGACAAAGCCTCACCCACTGGGGCAGGCCACGGCCCGATTGCATCGGCGTATCTGTGGAAACGCCTGCGATCGGGAACGAGCCACCGGTGTTTTGCATTAAATTAACACAAAACACCGCCGGCTCTCCCCGGTGGGTGCGGCTTTGTTTGCGTTTGCAAACGCAGACAAAGCGTCACGTGTCGCACCGGCCTCAGGTGGTTTCCCACGTGGCGTTTTTGTGGCGATTTTAAATGCATCCAAAACAAAAGTGGAGGGTATTGGCCAAAACACGTACTTCCAATGAAATGCATGCGTTTTATGGTAAACACATTTGCATTTTGGATGCGTTTTAAAAACGCCATGTCGGAAACCGCCCATAGGCCGCGTTCACACTATGAGTTGCGTGGGTTTTTTTGCGTCTTTGACGCATTCTAAAGGCTTGAACCGTGTTCAGGTGCTGAGGTTACATTGCATTTTAGCAAATGCAATGAAAAGGCAGCTATTTAGGTCACTTTCACACAGAAGTATTCTGCTCAGAGGAAAGATTTGTAGAGCTCCAGTGTTTAGTATTAAGTCCTGGCTTTGGCTTACAAATACTGATGAGAAATACTGACTAGAATACTGTCCTGGGAAAGTGGTCATAGGCTGCAGGAATATAATCAATATAATTATATATGATGCAAGGAGTCCCTGCAACCACATAGGGAAATGGCACTGTACTGTGATAATGTCTTGTTGTCCTGTGGGGAAGCAGGGACTCTTTACATCATACATCACTATGATGCGTGGAGTCGTGTGCCTGGCACGGTGTTGGATCCGTGAAGTCCAGCTAGAAAAGCATATTTCTAGGCACTGTTTAACCAAAGATATGGGTGTCTGAAGTGAGGCCGCGGTCACACGTACCGCTAAGCGTCCGTCATAACGCGACGCTAGCGCACAGGGGGAGGTCCTCGGCCCGAACGCACATGTGTTTTCAGGGAAACGCATGCGATTGTTAAGCATGGAAACGCATGTGCGTTCGGGCCGAGGACCTCCCCCTATGCGCTAGCGTCGCGTTATGAACGAGCGTCTAGCGGTACGTGTGACCGCGGCCTGACACCCGTCCTGCAGCTTCATGAACATGACTCTTCTCTGCTCATTATCACATGCCTTTTGGAGAGATTTTTCAAAGGCAATTAGGCATGATGTCACATAATAGAGGGAATTCTAGAAGGGATATTTCATCCCCTACCCAAGGGGTCTAGTAGTTTAGTGGGACAAGATCTGGTGACAGGTTCCCTTTAACAGTATTTGCTGTGTGCACTGTGTTCTGTGTGTTCAGTGATCAAAGCAAAGATCACAGATGCGGATTAGATCTGCAGAATCATTTCCTCTGTTGGCCCAGGGCATCCTATTGTCACACTATTTTTAAAGGCTGGAGGCATGCTAGTAGCGTGAGCTTGTGAGCTTTGTGGAGTTTTCCACACATTTCTCTTGTAATGCCACATCTCATGTTCTTGCACCATGATAATTTCTGCCACAAATCCTATCCCGCCTGCACGTCCTACAACACTAACTAACATTAGTCATTACACTGTGCCGGGGCAGTGATTTGTTGCCAAAATATTGGTGCAAAAATGTGCCAACATTGCATCCAGCCGAAATGTTAATGTTGTAAACTAATGTAACTCTTGTACATGGCAACAAAGGGTTAAAGTTTTCTTTCGTCTCCCAATCCTAGTGACGCAACCTGCTAGTAGCAACATGTAAGTCTCAATCCTCAATGAGTCTATGCTGACAGGCCGAATGTTCCCGCTCATTGGAGATCATAATTGATATTCCTCGTCTTTTTACCACAACCTGTTCTTTGAGTATTTTGAGATAAATTAATGAATGGAAAAAGTCTAGGTGATGGGAGGGAAGATTATCCACTTACAACGTTGCAGCTTTACATAATTGATAGAAAATAAACACATAGGGCAGTGGTGGCGAACCTATGGCACGGGTGCCAGAGGTGGCACTCAGAGCCCTCTCTATTGGCACCCGAGTGCAGAGTTCGCCAGACAGGGCTCAAGACCTCTTGTAGTCCCAGGCAGCCCAGGACCCTGGAAGGAGCTACAATGATAATCCAAAATGTTTTCTCCTTCTTTCTGCTGTATTGGGGTTCTCAGGTGCTATTACAATTTAAACCTATGACAGAGCAGGGAGTCAGAAGTTACTGCTTAAATTGCCGCATTGGCACTTCGCTAAAAAATGTGGGTTTTGGTTGTAGTTTGGGCACTCGGTGTCTAAAAGGTTTGCCATCACTGACATAGGGGCACATTTACTCGATCCTGTTGTGATCCCCATTGTGCTTTGTCCAATGAAAATGAATGCGATTCACAAAGATCATGCGCCCGATTTCCTGCATGTGTCGCTTCCCCGCTAAGGTCCGCCGTAGTTCACCTTCTTCTTCCTGGTGCATGTAAGTTCAGGTCTTGCAACACAAATTTAAAGTTAAACCCTGCGCTCAGTCCGAATCCGTTGGTTATCTGACGGCCCGCCCCCTGATTTGTGTCGCATGAAAGTTTGTGCCAAAATCCAATTGCTTGCAACACAATCCGCTTCTAAATACCCTTCTCAGCGGCGCAAATCCCGAAAATTTCTAAAAGCCAACGAAAGTGTGATCTGCAGGACCCTTGGTAAATAAGCCCCATAGGAGGAGATTTATCATACCCCGGACCATCATGTATGATGAAACCCATATATCAGGAGGCTCTGGCCTTCTCATGTATCTGACGGCCAGGCTGCGCCTCATACAAATCTACGCCAACCCTGCCGCCAGCCTTGCTTTGGCTTCATTTATGCCACTAACCAGCGATCACTCAACTTGAAAACTAGCGCAGAAACCCTAATAATTCTCCCCACAATAGCAGAACACACCTTTTTATTGTAAATCATCCAAAGGGAAAAATCTTGAGGAAAAGTAAACAGAGTTGTATCACGATGTGGTTAGGTTGGCGCGCTTCTCTACAATAAAAGTTTTTAAGATCTTGTAAAGTAGATTTTATCCCGTTATCGCGAAGACTGTAAATAAAAGTTGGTGAATATAAAGTACATTTGTTTGACCTACATATGTATACAGTAGCACACAGCCAGTCACTCGCATTATCTGTTGCATGGTCAGCCTCTTCACCTTTTCACCCTGATTTGTGTCGCGTAAAAGCCGTCGCCGATGCCAAAATCCGGTCGCGTGCGACAAAAAGCCCTTCTAAATGCGGCGCACATCAGAAACCGTCGGATATTCCGTCGATAGTGCGGACCGTGGACCCTTAGTAATGAGCCCCTGTATCTCTACACACTTCTTGTAAGCCCGTAGGTGTATAGCCGTTGGGCTAGTGACTGCATGCAGGTCTGGGTCACTGAAAGTTCAATGGTATGTCCCCTGAAGTAAAGGTTTAAGGGGATTGGGCCGTTGGCTACGTGACTGAGGGTGGGGGTAATCGTAGCCACACCTGGTGGGCTGGGCTTAGGTTTTAAAAGGGGGCTGGTGATTCCACTAACCCTCTTTTCCTGGAAGAACTTTCCCTCCCTCCCTATATTTATGTGAAGTTACTGTAATGTCACAGCTGGCGGTGTGGTGGTTTGGGGTGAGGACCTACATGCCCTCCAAGGAGGCTGGCATTTCAGGTGCCCCTTTAATTCTTGCAGTTAATCCTTGAGGATATATTGTTAAAGTTGATACTCTTTGAGTATATGTTAGAATGTTGTAACAATTTAACCCCTTAACGCTCTGCGCTGTAGCTCTACGGCGCAGAGGTATAGTGGATGTATGAAGAGGGCTCACGGGCTGAGTCCTCTTCATACAAAGGTGGGGGTTTTTGCATAATGCATAAAACCCCCACCGCTAATAACCGCGGTCGGTGCTAGCACCGATCGTGGCTATTAACCTGGCAAAGTCGCTGGCGGCATTTAAAAGACGGCGGTGCACGGGCGCCGCCATCTTTTTTTCGATCGCCACGCCCCCGAACGTCATCGGGGGGCGGCGATCGGTTACCATGGTAGCCTCGTGTCTTCTTTTGACACGAGGCTATCTGGCAGCTGCAGATTCGTTACAATGAGCCAGTGGCTCAATGTAATGAATGTGCTGCAAAAATGCCATATATTGCAATACAGAAGTATTGGAGTATATGGTAGCAGCGATCTGACCATCTAGGGTTAATGTACCCTAGATGGTCTAAAAGATAGTGAAAAAAAAGAGAAAAAAAAAAGTTTAAAAAATAAAAAAAAAATTATAAAATATTAAAAATTCAAATCACCCCCCTTTCCCTAGAACTGATATAAAACATAATAAACAGTAAAAATCACAAACATATTAGGTATCGCCGCGTCCCAAAATGTCCGATCTATCAAAATATAAAAACGGTTACGGGCGGCGGTGACCTCCGAGGCGGGAAATGGCGCCCAAATGTCCGAAATGCGACTTTTACACCTTTTTACATAACATAAAAAATGAAATAAAAAATATGATCAAAATGTCGCACAGACCTCAAAATGGTAGCAATGAAAACGTCGCTTCATTTCGCAAAAAATGACCCCTCACACATTTCCGTGCGCCAAAGTATGAAAAAGTTATTAGCGTCAGAAGATGGCAAAAATTTTTTTTTCTTTTTTGTACACACTTTTTAATTTTTGAAAATGTATTAAAACACAATAAAACCTGTATAAATTTGGTATCACCGCGATCGCACCGAACCAAAGAATAAAGTAGGCATGTTATTTGGAGCGAAGAGTGAAAGTCGTAAAAACTGAGCCCACAAGAACGTGACACACGTGCGTTTTTTTTTTCAATTTTTCCACATTTGGAATTTTTTTTCAGCTTCGCAGTACACGGCATGTTAAAATAAATAACATTACGGGAAAGTAAAATTTGTTACGCACAAAATAAGCCCTCACACAGGTCTGTACACGGAAAAATGAAAAAGTTATGGATTTTTGAAGAGCGAGAAATGAGCCGAAAAACCCTCCGTCCTTAAGGGGTTAAATAAAAGCTGTGGCCGACTCCCTAATGTCACTCCACAAGTTGGTTAAGTTAATTTTGTGTGTATGCGCTTTATTTAAGCGGACACATTTTGGGGGGGGGATTCTGAGTATGCTCTTATGCATGCAGTCCATCTTCCCTGACTACATCTTCTTCTTCTGCTATTTGGCCCAGTTTGGCATGAAGACTTCTGGGCTGCAACATAATAGAGATGCTCACGGTGCACTTACTGTACAGGTGGTACTTGTACAGTAAGTGCAATAATAGCACATACAGGCCCCAAACTATGTAATAAAGTGACATACAAAGAGACAAGACCCCATTTGTGCAACCCAAAAGTGCCTCATGCGCCCCCGGTAGATGGGATGGTCAGTCCCGGTGGTTGCCATACACACCTGTTAGGAGGTAGCGGGTGCTAATAGGCGCCTGTCAGGTTATACTGATAGATGACAATACTTTATTATATTGAATACTATGGAGAGGAGAATAAGATGGATTTATTGTCTTCTCCTAGAGACAGATTCCTCCAATGTCCATGTATGTAGGGTTCATAACATGATGATCGTCCTCTACTTTACTAGTCACAGTACAGCTGAGGCCACAGCATATATCATGGACTCCACTGATCAAAACTGTCACTCATGGCAACCAATCAGAGATCAGCTTTCATGTTCTTTAGCTTTTTCAGCATGAAAGCTGTGCTGTGATTGGTTGCTGTGGACACAGCTGGTTGCTATGGGCACAGATGATAACATCACAATGGCTGTAGCCTTCTGCAGAGTGAAGATTCCTGTACACAGCGATCAGAGCAGAGCAGGGGCGGAGGATCCTCCAGGCCGGAGATAGAAGACCCCCAATAATCCCAGGATCACCCCCCGGGATATGTCTCCTCTGCTGTCAGGTAGGGAGCGGCTGTCACCATGTTGTATCCATCACATACCTGCTGCTGTCATTGAGGGGAAGAGACCCCCATACTAAGGGAAACAGGGGGCAGCAGGGACATAATGTACCAGCCCAGGGTAGGACCTGTCATGGAGGGGATGTGTCAGAGACCCCCATACTGCAGGACACAGGGGGCTGCAGGGACATAATGTACCTCCCAGAGTGTAGGACCTGTCAGGATGGGGAGGTGGCAGAGACCCCCATATGCAGGACACGGGGGCAGAGGGACATAATGTACACTCAGAGTGTAGGACCTGTCATGGAGGGGATGTGTCAGAGACCCCCATACTGCAGGACACAGGGGGCAGCAGGCACATAATGTACCTCCCAGAGTGTAGGACCTGTCATGGAGGGGATGTGTCAGAGACCCCCATACTGCAGGACACAGGGGGCAGCAGGGGCATAATGTACCTCCCAGAGTAGGACCTGTCATGGAGGGGATGTGTCAGAGACCCCCATACTGCAGGACACAGGGGCAGCAGGGACATAATGTACCCTCCAGAGTGTAGGACCGTCATGGAGGGGATGTGTAGAGACCCCCATACTGCAGGCACAACAGGGCAGCAGGGACATAATGTACCATCCAGGTGTAGGACCTGTCATGGAGGGATGTGTCAGGGAGACCCCCCTACTGCCGGACAAGGGGGGCAGCAGGGACATAATGTACCTCCCAGAGTGTAGGACCTGTCATGGAGGAGAATTGTCAGAGACCCCCATACTGCAGGACACAGGGGGCAGCAGGCACATAATGTACCTCCCAGAGTGTAGGACCTGTCATGGAGGGATGTGTCAGAGACCCCCATACTGCAGGACACAGGGGGCAGCAGGGACATAATGTACCTCCAGAGTGTAGGACCTGTCATGGAGGGGATGTGTCAGAGACCCCCATACTGCAGGACACAAGGGGCAGCAGGGAATAATGTACGCCAGGTAGGACCTGTCATGGAGGGGAGGTGTCAGAGACCCCCATACTGCGGCACAGGGGGCAGCAGGGACATAAGGTACCTCCCAGAGTGTAGGACCTGTCATGGAGGGGATGTGTCAGAGACCCCCATACTGCGGAAACAGGGGCAGAGGGACATAATGTACCTCCCAGAGTGTAGGACCTGTCATGGAGGGATTGTCAGAGACCCCTACTGCAGGACACAGGGGGCACAGGCACATAATGTACCTCCCAGAGTGTAGGACCTGTCATGGAGGGGATGTGTCAGAGCCCCCCACACTGCAGGACCACAGGTGGCAGCAGTGGCATATGTACCTCCCATAGTGGTATGACCTGTCATGGAGGGGATGTGTCAGAGACCCCCATACTGCAGGACACAGGGGGCAGCAGGGGCATAATGTACCTCCCAGAGTGTAGGACCTGTCATGGAGGGGATGTGTCAGAGACCCCCATACTGCAGGACACAGGGGGTAGCAGGGACATAATGTACCTCCCAGAGTGTAGGTCCTGTCATGGAGTAGATGTGTCAGAGCCCCCATACTGCAGGACATAATAAGCCCCAAAGCAACTAGACAAGGGGCGGAGGACTGTAGGGGGTGGTTTGGAGCTTTCCGGAAGTTTTGGGGCTTGGCCTTTTACTCCTCCTGTGTGAGGTCACAGGAGGCGGTGTATGGGGGCGGGTAAGGACCCGCCCAGTGGTTTTAAAAAGTTCGAGCGCACGTGGGGGGGGCCTCTTTCCTTCTGCCCCCTGGACCGAAGAGGCGAGAAGTCAGAGGCACCTCTGCAAATACCCAGCATGGCTTCCCTAGAAGATCAAATCCGTCAACGTGTGGCCCTGGAGGGTTCAGCCTGGCTGGATACCCTCCTGCAGCGCCCTGCTGCAGGGTCGGCCCAAGAAGCGGACGTCCATGAAGAGGACACCCATCTCCCAGGACCGAATCCTCCTGCAGTGGCTTCCACCCTGGAGGGTACAGCCACCACCCCCGCCCGGCGGCCCGCCACCCTGTCACCACCACCCACCCAGTGCTCCTCACCTCCTCCACATGAGCAGCTGGCAGAAGATAGAGGACGTCCCGTGAGAAAGATCAGGCCTCCTGTCCGCCTGAGCCCCGGATCTCCAGCACCAACCAGGAAACGCGGCCCGGGCCAGAAGAAGATGGCGTCGCCTGGACCACGTGGGACACCATCTGCTCCAGAGGATCGTCGGGGCATCCCTGCGGAGAAGACTGCAAGGGGTAAGCGCGTTGCATCCCCTGCCCGGCACCCCAGCGCTTTTGCCCGCTTCCCTGCCCGGCACCCCAGTGCTCCCGCGCGGTCCCCTCCCCGGCTCCACACCGCTGCGGCCCGTTCTTCATCTCACCCCACCAACCTGTCTCGCCAGCGCACACTCCCTCCCTCCCCCCTCTGCGCCCAGCTCCAGTCCCCTCACCTGCAGGCCAGGCCCGAGCCGGAAATGGCTCCCAGCACCGTGTCGCTCCCCCATGAGCCCCCGGCCGGTGCAGCGCTCCCCCTCCCCCAGCGGCGCCCGCGATCCCGCCGCTCAGCGCACCTCCTGCACCACCAGGAGCCCGCGGCCTTCACGCCCGCCCGCGCTCCGCTGCAGGGCTACCGCGGCTCCACGTGCTCCCCCCGCCAGCGATCCTCCTCCGGCTCCTCCCACTCACAGGGCCGGCCCTCCCCCAGCCATTCCGGAGCCTCCCCGGACCTCCGGGCACCTCGCGGTAGGCTTCAGGCCTACTCTGCACATAGGCCCGAGCCGTCCAGTAGGCCTCGGGCCTATACTCCGGACAGCCCCGGCCCGGCCACTAGGCACCGGGCCTCCTCCACAGCTGCCCGTAGGCTTCGGGCCTGCTCCCCGGTCAGCCCCAGGCCCCATCACAGGCCTCGGGCCTATTCACCTGTTAGCCCCAGGCCCCATCACAGGCCTCGGGCCTACTCCCCTGTTAGCCCCAGGGCCCGGGCCTACTCCCCTGCCAGTCCCAGGCCCTATTCCAGGCCTCGGGCCTACTCCCCTGTCAGCCCCAGGGCTCGGGCCTACTCCCCTGCCAGTCCCAGGCCTCATCACAGGCCCCGGGCCTACTCCCCTGCTAGCCCTGGGCCCTCCCCCTCATCACATACCCCCCACCTACGCAGCAGCAGCCGCCAGCAGCGCTGTCTCCAGCCTGCACCCCGGCCCTCTCCTACCCCTCTCCATGCCTCTCGGCCCAGCCAACCTTACAGCCCTGGATCCCTGGGCAGGTCCCCTTCCCTCCTCCTCTCCTATTCACCCGAGGCCTCTCTACATACCCTGGATGCGGTAGAGACCTCCATGCCTGGGGGGCACCACCGTTCACCAGGTCTCAGCCACCACCATCACGGAGGACGCCGCAGACACCATAGCAGTCCATCGTCCCCGGGTCCCAGTGGCCGCGAAGCGGCGCGCTCACACACCCGCACCCACTACCGTGACTCACTTCAACGCCACAGAGACTCCCCTCACCGCCTGTCCAAGCGCTCCAGGCGGACATCCACATATCCAGCAACCGGCCAGGAATCCGCAGACAGATCCTCAGCACATCTTCAGCCACCGCAGTCCCAGAGGTCTTCTCGTCACGGCAGTCAAGTTTCTCAAGCTCCTCCTCGCAGTTCCGACATAATTCATCAGCCATCTGAACTGGACAGATCACAGCCTTCCCGCCAGGACACGTCAGCTCCACAGGCGAAGATTTCAACCGGTGAGTTCAGTGGCCTCCCGGCCATTACCTCATCCCACAAAAACACAGAGCTTATCACATCCATTAGATCGCTGCTCACTCAATTAGAAGGTAGTCAGGATATACCTGGGGGTGTAGAGTCTTTAGCCAATGCAGGTCAGGGTAACACATTTAAGGATACCATGTTCTGCAGAGTAGCTCCCCTAGGTACTTATGTCCCTGAAGAGACAAAGGAGAAGATTAGAAAGGGAGACTATATAGACATATGGTCGCTCCTTAATGTCGACCATGTTACGGTTGATAAGGAGCGATCCTATGAAAAAGGATCAGAGAGGAAGATGAGGGTGTCCAAGACATTCCATAACTGGCTGCAGGCTTTTGCGGTATTTGGTTCCATTATCACGCAAAATTCTCCAGCCTCAGCCCCAGATCTATTTGTATATATGGACACCATCATGAACGCGTTTAAGCTTCATGGTGGTGCTGCCTGGTGGAGGTACGATGAAGAGTTTCGTCGTAGCCTCCCACTTAACCCACACATCGGTTGGGCTTCTAAAGCTACCGATACGTGGATCCAAATGATTCTTGCCCAACGCACTCAACGCCCCTTTCAGGGAACCACCGCGGGGGCAGCTCAGCAGCCTGCCTCTGCGGTGCACAAGCCCACGGGAGCATGTTGGCTTTACAATGAGGGTCACTGCAGGTTCTTCTCCGCGTGCAAGTTTAGGCACGAGTGTTCGATCTGCGGAGGCAATCATTCTGCCCTTAAATGTTTCAGGCGTAACAAGCAAGCCAACCCCTCCCAATCCGAGAACGCCAGTGAACGCCAACAAGCTAAGTCATTGGTTAAGACTGTACCCAAAGAGACGGGAAGCAAACCTGCTTGAGGACGGTTTCCGTCACGGGTTTTATATTCCCCACCAGCCCACCTCAGTTTTGGTTAAATGTGGGAATTTAATTTCAGTTAAAGATAATCCGGTATTAGCACTGGAAAAGGTTGAAAAAGAAGTTTCCCTAGGTAGGATGGCCGGCCCCTTTTTAGATCCGCCATTTCCCAATCTTCGCATTTCACCCTTAGGCCTGGTTCCCAAAAAAGAGCCTGGTAAGTTTAGATTAATCCACCACCTATCTTTTCCCAAGGGTTCCTCGGTCAATGACGCTATATCGAAGGAGGATGCGGCGGTTACGTATGTCTCCTTCGATAGGGCGGTTGACTTAGTGCAGCGTGCGGGTCCTGGGGCCTGGCTAGCTAAATCTGACATCGAATCGGCCTTTAGATTGCTCCCCGTCCATCCGGAATGTTTCCACTTATTAGGTTGTTTTTTAGAAGGTGGCTATTTTTACGACATGTGCCTCCCCATGGGCTGCTCCATTTCTTGCTATTACTTTGAAGTTTTTAGAACGTTTTTGGAGTGGCTCGTGGGGTACGAGACAGGGATTTATTCAATGACCCACTACCTGGACGACTTCTTGTTTGTGGGTCAGGGGGACTCCGACACTTGCTTGCACCTCCTCCAGTCTTTCTCTTCGCTCATGGAGTTCGTCGGGGTTCCCCTTTCCGCCGACAAGACAGTCGGTCCTGTTAAAAATTTATCCTTTCTGGGTATAGAACTTGATACCATAAAAATGGCATTCAGCTTACCCGAGGAGAAAGTGGTCCGTTTGCGCCAGGAAATTGATTTCTTCCTTAGCAAGAAAAAGGCCACCCTACAACAATTTCAGGTTCTTCTAGGCTTACTAAATTCGTGTAGGGTGATTCCCATGGGGCGGGCATTTTCCCGCCGCCTGTCCCTGGCCACAAAAGGTACTACTAATCCCTCCCACTTCATCAGGATAACCAAACCCTTGAAAGAGGACTTGCGTGTTTGGCAGGTATTCCTTCAAGAATTCAATGGGTCAGGCATCCTCCAGGAGCCTGAGTCAGACAATTATTCCCTGGAACTATTTATGGCCACCTCTACCGGTAATGGTTTTGCAGCCATATTTAAGCAGAAGTGGTGTAGAGACTCTTGGCCCCTTTCCTGGCTCCAGCACGGCCTTGTCAATAATCCCACCCTGTTGAAGCTTTTCCCTGTAGTTGTAGCGGTCGAGCTGTGGGGCTCATCCTTGGCAGGTTACAGGATACGGTGGTGGGTGGATGATATTTCTGTAGTGCGGGCAGTAAACAGTCTGTCCTCCTCTTCAGCCCCTGTGCTGGCGCTGCTGCGGCATCTTGTACTTTGCTGTCTTCAACATAACATCTGGTTGCGGGCTAGGTACGTTCCTGAATCTTCGAACGACATGGCTAACGCCCTGTCTCGTTCCCAGTTTCAGATGTTCAGAGTGTTACACGGGTCTGCAGACGAGTCCGGGATAGAATGCCCCCAGTTCTTATGGAACCTGGCCGCGAGCAACTTGCGGGCCTAGTAAGGAACTCCATCTCAGCTTCTACATGGCGGAAATATGCCACCTCCTGGGAACAATGGTTAACCTTCTCGGGCGGTATTATACCCGCAGAGAAATCTGAAATCCTCCAGAATTCATTAGATTGGTTGGCACATTTAAAGGGTCAGGGAGCATCATTTCATAAGGCTAGGAGTAGTTTAGCAGCCCTTGCTTTTATGTTAAAATTACATGACCTCCCTGATATCACTAAAATGTTTCTAGTTAAACAGTTGTTAAAAGGTTGGAAGCGTGAGAATTCTTCTCACGATTCCCGCAGGTTGGTATCCCTTCCCCTGTTTAACCGTATCATCCCCATTCTAGATGTAGTTTGCAGGGATGCCTTTGAGGCGTCCCTGTTTAAAGCAGCTTTTTCCATTGCATTTTTCGGTGCCCTTCGGGTCAGTGAATTAATACCTCCTAGCTCTACTAAACACGGCGGCTTGTCGCAAACAGACGTCCTCGCTTCTCCCTCTGAGATAAATCTTCGGATTCGTCGCTCTAAAACCGATTTTTTCGGAAGGGGGACCTGGTTAACTATAAATCCCGCCGATTCTGAACCATGCCCCGTGGCGTTGATTTTTGATTATTCCCTTAAACGTCCGGCGGGGTCCGGTAATTTCCTTTTGCACAAATCCATGAAGCCTCTTACCCGTTACCAATTTCATTCTGTTTTTAAAAAATCCCTGCTTTTCTTAGGCCTTAACCCCAAAGAGTTTGGCACACACTCCTTTCGCATTGGTGCTGCTACAACAGCGCATTCGTGCGGGATGAGTGATGAAGCCATAAAAAAGCTGGGAAGGTGGAAGTCGGACTGTTTCAAGTCCTACATCCGGCCCGACCTCAACCCTCTGGTGTAAATTTTTTCGTTTTTTCATGTTATATTTTCTCACATCTGTACTCGTTAATTTTTCAGGGTCACATACCCATGTGTGGATAGTCGGGCACTCCTTTATATATTGGGCGGAGCGGAGAGCTGCAGTACGGCCGTGCGGTATTAATTTGGGCTTATCCAACGTGACAGTCCACTGGCGCGGCGTTCGTGGGATGCAATGGTCGCAAGTCCTTTCGGAGGTGGTGCGGGTCAGCAAAAGCCATCAGGACCGGGTTGTGCTCATCATCCATGCAGGGGGGAACGATCTGGGACGAGTAAAAGTCGGAGAATTAATTTCCTTCATGAAACAGGATTTTACTAGGTTCCGCACGTTGTTTAATTCAGTTTCCCTGGCCTGGTCGGAGATAATTCCCCGTTGGCATTGGAGAGGTGCGAGGGACCATGCTGCTATTGACCGCCCAAGGAAAGTCTTGAACATCAGGATTTCCAAACATGTGAAGTCCCTGGGTGGGGTGGCTCTTAGACATGAGAATCTGGATGGGGACAACCGTCATCTTTTATTAGGGGATGGGGTCCATCTCAACCCCGTTGGGATGGACATTTTCCTTCTTGGCCTGCAGGAGCTGGCCGAGAAGGCCATGGCCTTGGTCCGTGTGGGGGGTCGCAGCCGGTTTTAAGAGGGAGGAGGCTGCTCCGTGGCGGATGTTTTCACAGGCCCTAAGGCGTTTGAAGATGCCCACATGACGGCTGCAGGGCTCAGGGAGCATCATTTCATAAGGCTAGGAGTAGTTTAGCAGCCCTTGCTTTTATGTTAAAATTACATGACCTCCCTGATATCACTAAAATGTTTCTAGTTAAACAGTTGTTAAAAGGTTGGAAGCGTGAGAATTCTTCTCACGATTCCCGCAGGCCGGTATCCCTTCCCCTGTTTAACCGTATCATCCCCATTCTAGATGTAGTTTGCAGGGATGCCTTTGAGGCGTCCTTGTTTAAAGCAGCTTTTTCCATTGCATTTTTCGGTGCCCTTCGGGTCAGTGAATTAATACCCCCTAGCTCTACTAAACACGGCGGCTTGTCGCAAACAGACGTCCTCGCTTCTCCCTCTGTGATAAATCTTCGGATTCGTCGCTCTAAAACCGATTTTTTCGGAAGGGGGACCTGGTTAACTATAAATCCCGCCGATTCTGAACCATGCCCCGTGGCGTTGATTTTTGATTATTCCCTTAAACGTCCGGTGGGGTCCGGTAATTTCCTTTTGCACAAATCCATGAAGCCTCTTACCCGTTACCAATTTCATTCTGTTTTTAAAAAATCCCTGCTTTTCTTAGGCCTTAACCCCAAAGAGTTTGGCACACACTCCTTTCGCATTGGTGCTGCTACAACAGCGCATTCGTGCGGGATGAGTGATGAAGCCATTAAAAAGCTGGGAAGGTGGAAGTCGGACTGTTTCAAGTCCTACATCCGGCCCAACCTCAACCCTCTGGTGTAAATTTTTTCGTTTTTTCATGTTATATTTTCTCACATCTGTACTCGTTAATTTTTCAGGGTCACATACCCATGTGTGGATAGTCGGGCACTCCTTTATATATTGGGCGGAGCGGAGAGCTGCAATACGGCCGTGCGGTATTAATTTGGGCTTATCCAACGCGACAGTCCACTGGCGCGGCGTTCGTGGGATGCAATGGTCGCAAGTCCTTTCAGAGGTGGTGCGGGTCAGCAAAAGCCATCAGGATCGGGTTGTGCTCATCATCCATGCAGGGGGGAACGATCTGGGACGAGTAAAAGTCGGAGAATTAATTTCCTTCATGAAACAGGATTTTACTAGGTTCCCCACGTTGTTTAATTCCGTTTCCCTGGCCTGGTCGGAGATAATTCCCCGTTGGCATTGGAGAGGTGCGAGGGACCATGCTGCTATTGACCGCGCAAGGAAAGTCTTGAACATCAGGATTTCCAAACATGTGAAGTCCCTGGGTGGGGTGGCTCTTAGACATGAGGATCTGGATGGGGACAACCGTCATCTTTTATTAGGGGATGGGGTCCATCTCAACCCCGTTGGGATGGACATTTTCCTTCTTGGCCTGCAGGAGCTGGCCGAGAAGGCCATGGCCTTGGTCCGTGTGGGGGGTCGCAGCCGGTTTTAAGAGGGAGGAGGCTGCTCCGTGGCGGATGTTTTCACAGGCCCTAAGGCGTTTGAAGATGCCCACATGACGGCTGCAGGGCCGCAGCCGCCATTTCGGGCGAAGTTGGTCCATAAGTTTTAGAAGAACGCAAGAGGGCCGTGCAAGTTCTTAAATGTTTTAATTTATGTTATTTAATTATTTAATTATTTAAAGGTTTGTTAATAAATGCTGTGGCCTTCCCACATTTCCATAATTTGTTTCCCAGTTGTTTGTTAAAATAGATAACATGTAGGCACAAAGGTCAAGCACCATATTATAGGTTTGGGTTTGTTAATCCCTACAGTCCTTCTGCGGCTGTGATGGCAGGTCTGTGACCGGCTGTTGGTTAAATGCTGCCATCTAGTGACCAATAACCTGATTCTCCCGGAATGAGGCTGTGGATCATATGTATCATGTAACCGTAAGGATGAAACAAAGAAGAGAATGTGTCCGAATGTAAGATTCGTTATATACAGATCTAGTAGATCCCGTGCTCAGGGACCTAATTCATTCCCAGCTGATCACCGACAGACAGTAAACATGTCCCTGTATCACCATATTCTGACACCTATAACTTTTTAATACTTCTGTGTACATTCCTGGGTAAGGCTACAAGCACACTGCTGTTGCCAGCCATACCGTAGCACGGCAGGCACACGACGGCGCGGGGAGATGAGGGGGAGGTGAGCGCTGCTCATCCCAGCCCCTCTCCATAGGGATGTATGGCGCACAGCAGGGCCGGATTAAGGGTGGTGGGGAACCCTGGGCGCAAACTGGTGGGGGGTCCTTCCAACAATGTTTTTGGAAGTATATAGCCAGCCAGCCCCTGTAGTATATAGCCTGCCAGCCCCCTGTAGTATATAGCCTGCCAGCCCCCTGTAGTATATAGCCAGCCAGCCCCCTGTTTTATATAGCCTGCCAACCCCTATCATATATAGCTTGCAGCCCCCTGTAGTATATAACTTGCCAGCCCCTATAGTATATAGCCTACACCCCCCTATAGTATATAGCCTGCAGCCCTCTGTAGTATATAGCCTACCAGCCCCTGTAGTATATAGCCTGCCAGCCTCTGTAGTGTATAACCTGCCAGCCCCCTGTAGTATAAAGCCAGCTCCCTGTAGTATAAAGCCACCATCCCCCTTTAGAATATAGACTGCCACCCCATGCACATTGCACACAGAGTCCCTGACTGTCAGAAGCTGGTGGGGGCCCCTTTAAAAGTGAAAGTGGTGGGGGCCCCGGGGCTCGAGTCCCGGGAGCCCCTCCTTTAATCCGGCCTGGCACACAGCGCCGTAATAAGGGAAAAGATAGTACGTAGCGGTACGGTACCGCTCATTGCCGTCTATGGGGACGTATACCGGCCGTATATACGTCCCCCAAGTGAAAGTGTGAATGTGGCCTAAGGGTGATGCCACACATGGAGTTTTTTGGTCTGTTTTTAAGCATGCGTTTTCAGTCCGTTTAAAAACACATCAGTTTTTGTCCGTTTTTCCCAATTATCTTAATAGATAAACCGGTTGTGAGCAGCCAAACACATAGTAAACGCATGTGTTTTTAACTGGACCAAAAATGCATACTTAAAAACGGCCTAAAAACGCCACGTGTGGCATCACCCTGAGGCGTCATTTTTTGCAGGACAGACTGACATTTTCATAGATATAGATATATTTTGGGATTTATAGAACCTTTTAATCACTTTTATTCAAATTTATTTTTTTTAGGCATCCTAAGGTATTTTAGCCTTAGGGGATCTGATCACTCATACATGTAAACTGCACTGCAGTACACTGGAAAGCAAAATTAGATAACTCACAGGGGGTCATTTACTAAGGGCCCGAATCGCACTTTACCGGCGGGTTACGCGAATTTTTGCGATTTGCACCGATTTTCCCTGTATTGCCCCGGTATTTTGGCGCACGCGATCGGATTGTGGCGCACCGGCGCCAGCATGCACGCGACGGAAATTGGGGGGGCGTGGCCGAATGAAAACCCGACGGATTCTGAAAAACCGCCGCATTTTTTAAAAAAAAGTGTCGCTGGACACGCACTTACCTTGACCAAGTATAGGATCGTGCACTCCGGCGGGCCTCGGCAGACTTCAGCGCAGCAGCGACACCTGGTGGACGTCGGAGGAACTGCCTTAGTGAATCGCCGGAAGACCCGAATCCACCGCAGAGAACGCGCCGCTGGATCGCGAATGGACCGGGTAAGTAAATCTGCCCCACAATTTCTTAAATGTCCAGGTTATTGTGTGTCCTATGTGACTATATCCTAACATGAATAATATATCAGTATTTTAAGCTTATTTGATAAATTGTACATATTCTAAAGAACAGAATAAAAATGTAAATGAGATCATTGTAAAAGACTCTGATCAGAATAAGAGAAGACTCTCAGATACCTGCAAGTTATTGGTGGGTCAAGCACCATATTTTTAGGTTTGGGTTTGTTAATCCCTACAGTCTAATAAGCCCCAAAGCAACTAGAGAAGGGGCGGAGGACTGTAGGGGGTGGTTTGGAGCTTTCCGGAAGTTTTGGGGCTTGGCCTTTTACTCCTCCTGTGTGAGGTCACAGGAGGCGGTGTATGGGGGCGGGTAAGGACCCGCCCAGTGGTTTTAAAAAGTCCGAGCGCACGTGGGGGGGGCCTCTTTCCTTCTGCCCCCTGGACCGAAGAGGCGAGAAGTCACCCTCCCACCCTGCCCTCTGATTTGGTTATTTTCAGTTTCTACTTTCTTCGGTTCTGGCTGTTTCCTTCTGTTTTTCCACAGTTGTCACAGCACAGGCCCTAAGGCGTTTGAAGATGCCCACATGACGGCTGCAGGGC